>LOJH01030459.1:0-17103 GCA_001685095.1 Ellobius talpinus | reverse complement strand
CACCAGAGATATTAGAACGTAGGGGTGAAGGTTCTGTTTACCCACACCAGAGAGACTAGAACTAGGAGGGGTGATGGTTCTGTTTACCCGCACCAAAGAGATTAGAATGTGGGGTGAAGGTTCTGTGTATCCGCACCAAAGAGATTAGAATGTGGGGTGAAGGTTCCGTGTATCCACACCAGAGAGACTAGAACATAGGGGTGAAGGTTCTGTGTATCCGCACCAGAGAGACTAGAATGTAGGGGTGAAGGTTCTGTGTATCCGCACCAAAGAGACTAGAATGTAGGGGTGAAGGTTCTGTGTATCCGCACCAAAGAGACTAGAACATGGGGGTGAAGGTTCTGTGTATCCACACCAAAGAGACTAGAACATGGGGGTGAAAGGTCCACGTAGGTGCCAGCTTGACTTCTCCATGTTAAATGAGTTGTGTGGGTGTTGTCTTCAGCAATGTCCACCCCCCTTATCAGTTTTTGGAGACTGACCCTTTGTCTTAGCAACAGTTGGGGTTGTTTGGGGATTTCCATGGTTCCCCTTGGCCAACAACTCAGTTGAATGCAGCTCGGTCCAGACACTGGGAGACAGTTACTGGGAGACAGTGGTAGGAGATGGCCATTTAAGACTCCGTGTCCCTTTACTAGGAGTCCTTATTAGTATCACCTTCATATATTCCAGAAAGTTCCCACTGTACTAGATTTCCACCCTCCAAAGTCCCCCAATTCCAGAGATCTCTTCTTGCACTCTGTCTTCTACAACACCCCCCCATCTGATCCCCCAATTCCCATCCCTACCTACACCGGTTAACCTGTAAAATCTATTATATTTCCCCTCCCAGGGAGATCCATGACTCCCCCCAGATCCCTCCTCTTTACCTGACCGAAATTAGTCGACTTGCTTTGGCTTCATAAGTTACAAATTGAACTTCTAAAAGCTAGCAGAACATTGGTGAAGATCAGATAAAACAACTCAACCTTATTACTGAACCGGGACAGTGGTTATCACCTGGTAGTCAGGATTACTGATCATGGGCGGTCTCCAGACTCCTCTGTATTTGGGGTTATCTATCATGGGCGGCTTCCACTTGCCACAGCCAATTTGACAGGCTGGATTAGGCATGCGCGGTGCCTCCCATTCGCCATCCATGTCATCCCTCCTGAAGTTATCAGAGCAGAGGTAATATATTAGCCTCCAGCCTTTGCAGGAAGCAATAAAAATTAGTAAATGATCAGGATACACTTGGCACCTTTCTTGGAATTGAAGAATGCTTACCAATCATCAGGTTTCTGAGCATTAGGATTGGCGATAAATTTTGGTTCATCATCAAGCCAGCCATCAGGTTTAACAGCACTTGAGTCTTCTATTTGGGCCGGTTCATTTTCATCCCTGCAAATGCATTATTACAATGTATTTACTGTTTTAGGAAGTTCTTAAATACACATGTCAAAATATCCAGAAGGTTCTGCAGCAACATGTCCTATCATTTGGCCTGTGTGCCTACTGAGGGCACCATATACCCCCAACACACACACACACACACACACTTCATTTGCTTGTCGTATGTGCTCTTGTGTTCCACACACATGTGTACACACACTCACACACACACTTCATTTGCTTGTCGTATGTGCTCTTGTGTTCCACACACATGTGTGCACACACATACATGACATGCTGAATCTTGCTTTTATCACTCAAACTCAGCAGAAATGATGGACTGATGCCTGCTGATATGATTTGGATTTTCTGTGTGGAAGGCTCGGTCCCCAGTGCAGCCAAGTTCACAGTGAGGTCTCGAGGAGATGATGGATCACGAGGGCTTTGATTTCGTGAATAAATTAGTGTATTTTCAGATTCCTGGCTTCATGGATTTCAAGCAGAGGATTTTGTTATAAAGTGATTCCCCGGTGTTTCCCGGTTGCCCCAATGTGGGAAGCTTTGCTTCTAAAATTGCCCCTTCCCAGGGTGTCCTAACAACATACCCATCAAAAATGGAGCCAGGCACCTATGGATGAAATGGCTGAAACTGAGCCGAGGTCTTCTTCTGCACTGATGTCTAGATATTTTCTGTCACAGTGAAGGAAATCTAACACAGAAACTGGCACCAAGGAATGCGCTCATTTCCACGACTCTCCCTGACCGTGTGGTTCCAAGGCCTATGGAAATTGTATGGATGTGGGAATAGCTTGGGAAAGATTGGAGATTTGGTCTAGAAAGAGCTTAGAAGGCTGGAGCAGGGCTCAGTGGGCAAGCCCAGCAATGGCTCAAGTGAGACAGCAGCTGCTGAGAGGACCCAGACAGAAGAGCCTGCCCAACAGCCAGGAGTTCGGCATCTGCAGCCCAGCTAGACTAACGAGCGGTACAAGTGCAGACCCTGCCCATTCATATTGCGGTAGGGAGCTTATTTCTTCTACGTTAAGACATTAGCTCTTTACTGGATACACTATAAAAATATAATCTTTCCACTTACTACTTTCTCGGGCTTTAACAAATTCACATTTATTTATTATTTCTCTCTCTCTCTCTCTCTGGTGTGTGTGTGTGTGTGTGCAGACACACATGCATGTGTATGTGCATGTATACTTACGTCACAGCACACAGGAAGTTAGAGGGCGACTGGTGCAAGTCGGTTCTCTCTTCCAAGAGGGCTGTGCTCACCAACCAGGTCCGGTGGCAGACGCCCTTACCTCATGAGCCATCTCACCAGCCTCATGTGGTTTTAAATATATGTTTATTATTTAGATAGGAGCTCATGTAACCTATGCTAGCCTGGAACTTTCTATGTAGCCAAGACTAACTGTGACACCCTGACACTCCTGCTCCTATTTTCCAAGTGCTGAGCTGCACGTCTGTCACACGATGCCTGACCTTTAACCCGAGTCCGCAGCTGTTCCATTTCGCCACATACAAACCATGTTTTCAAGCAAGTGAATTGATTAATGTTTTATGATTTTTCTAATTTATGCCATACTTAAAAAGATTCTTCCTATTCCATTTTTTAAAATATAAACTCTCCATTTATAACTCTTGTATCTTAATTTAACAAGTAACACAGACTCAGGAAGAAAACCCTGGGGAGCATGAGCCTGGTGAGGAGGAGGAGAAGGACTGAGGTGTCATCAGCTAATTCATGGCTTCCCACAAGAACCTCAAGCTGAAAACCAGACTAAACCCAGTTCGGCTAATGCACAGACTCGGGGGACCCGATCAGAGCCACTCTCTGAACAACACACAGCTTTTCTTGAGCACCTCCTAACACAAACCTAGCACATTTCACCAAATGTGAAGCTGTTAACCTACAGCTTCTTGAGTCTGAGGGTAACTTCCTCTTTCTGGGTACACAAACATGGAGGCGCATGGCTGTTTCTGACAGGACGAACACTTGCACAGATCACATGACCCCTTTAAAGCAGCCTGGGGCTCCTGCCCTATGGAAAGTTTGCAGTTAGCCTGAGTGGAAAGGCATCCCCTCTGCAGTCAGTGTCTCTCTGAGTCAGCAGGAGCTGACTGGGGGAAATGGGAGCGAATTTTCACATCAAGATAAAGGAAAACCTGTGAGGCAACAGCAAGCAATGGAGCATACACACCTGGAGCTGCCAGGACGCTCAAGGAAGTGGTGGCCAATCTACACACGACACAAACCACATAATCTACACACCACACAAACCGCATAATCTACACACGACACAAACCACATAATCTACACACGACACAAACCACATAATCTACACACCACACAAACCGCATAATCTACACACCACACAAACCGCATAATCTACACACCACACAAACNACACGACACAAACCACATAATCTACACACCACACAAACCGCATAATCTACACACCACACAAACCGCATAATCTACACACCACACAAACCGCATAATCTACACACCACACAAACTGCATAATCTACACACCACACAAACCGCAATTCTACACACCACACAAACCACATAATCTACATACCACACAAACCACATAATCACATGACACAAACCGCATAATCTACACACCACACAAACCACATAATCAACACACAACACAACCGCATATCTACACACCACACAAACAGCATACCCGCATTCTAAGAGGCTCAAACAACTGGAAGGAATACAATCATGAGGAAAAAGAAATCCATATCAGAACACAGAAGAACCACAGAGCTAAAAACTGGGAATGTGGGGAAATTCCTTAACACTGAAACAAATGGCACACTAGGTAGGGATCATTGACCCACCACTACGAACTGCAATCCTCAAGGAAAGGAATGTCTCCTCAGAGACAACTGCCCAGGTGTGCTTAGTTGTCAGGGAAAATGCCCTTCACAAACTATGCTGACAGAAACACATTTCAGACAAACAACAGCTGGGAGAACTCACTGAAAGCAGAGAAAAAGAACCAAGTGCATGCTGCCTGCAAGAAACCCACTTTAGGGCCAACAGGATGGCTCAGTGGGTTAAGGTGCTTGCTGCCAGCATGATGGACGGCCTGAACTCAACCCCTAAAACCCCCATGATGGAAAGGAGAGAACCAATATATCGAGTTGTCCTGACTCCCACACAGGCACTGTGGAGCAGGCACACACACACACACACACACACACATACAAACACATGGAAAATAAAGCAGTAAGAAATTCCTAAAAATACTTGACAAACTTAAAACAATATTTCAGCAAGGAAGTGATATAAATGGTAGTAAAAGACCTGATGCTGAGCAAGATTAAGGAGTCCACTGCAGCCTTTTAGAATGGCCAACAAGACAAGGAAAACAGAAATCAAATGTTCTGCATGCAAAGCAGCTGAGCCCTTGTGTGAGGCTGGTGGGGACGCAGACAGCGGGTCTCAGGAAGGCTGGCAGCTTCTCACTGATTCACACACACACATTTCCTGAACAGTCCAGCAAATCTATTCCTCGGCATCTACCCTCAACAGGAGAAATTATGTCTGTCCACAATTCCATCTGTAAATGTCTACCACACATTTACTTGTAGTTACACTCAACTGGAAAATCCTACAATTTCCCATCAATCTGTGAGTGAATGAACCAGTGCTGACCCATTCCCAGCACAGCACAACCGCGCAGACACACACGCTAACACAGGGCATGCTCAGGAGACGGACAGAGACACCAGGTCCTATAAGAGTTCATTCTACAGAGACAGAAACCTCATCGGGTGCAGCATGTGAGGTCCTCCTGGGAAGACGAAAATGCCACAGATGTCTGTGTGTCCATGAGAACCCATAGACCTATGCGCTGCAAATGAATTTAGCAGAATTTATACTTCAATGTATCTGAAGAATGTAAATAGAGCCCAGAAAAAGACATAAAAAAGAGAACAGTGCTGAGGGTGGGCCGTCAGTCAGCATCAGACAATGTTCACTCTACTTCACTGTACTCAGAAAACAGGGAAAGGACAGTTATGTCAACAAGTGTGTAAAATCATTTTATTGTCTCATAGGAATCAAAGAATTTTTTTAACTTGTGAATTTGCATTCACACTGCTGTGAAATCTTCTTCTGGTAGGCAGAAGGACACTATTTCTAGGCCCAATTACAAAACATGGTTGTGGTTTCAGGGGTGCTGTCTCCCTCTCTTAAATCACTACTTCTGAGATGGGATCTTAGATTCCATGAGCACACCTAAAGGGAGGACCACATAGGGAGGACTGAAACCTCCTGGGATCAGCCACTTGAGCAGGTTAGGAGGTAGCAGCATCTCCACAAAGCCAGAGTCAGAGCCCCTCAGCCAGGCCACCTCTACATTCCTGTCTCAACCCCCTGAGGTAATAGTGTGTGTTGTCTTTGCCTGGTAAGTTTGGGGATATTTGTTACACAGCACAATCTAACACAGTAGTTAAATACAAAAAGAAATATAATCTACTCAGCAAACCTTAATTAAGGATTATGCAGCTGGCAGGAAAAAAATTACGGCTCTTAGGAATAAAAGCACATGATCTTTAAGCAAAAATCACAAAACATATCTGAAGAACAAAGACTAGCTTAGTAGAAAGAGCTACAGTGGCATCCCTCACCATCCGACTCAAGCCGTGGGAACTCATCAACTGAATGCATTTCAGTAAAGGAAAACCTTCAGTCCCCCCAAATGGAAACAAACACACAGCTAGTAAAGAGGGGTGATGCTTCAGCAAGATGATGGGATGAGTCCCACAGAAGCCTTCTAAGATGCTGACAGAACAGCAACCTAAAGCCAAGTTGTTACTAAACAACCACAAACACAAACAAAACCAACCAGCCAACCGAACAAACAAACAAACAAACAAAACCCCAATACTCTATAGGGCATCTATAGAAAATGCCACACACATATGAAGAACAAGCCAGGAATTAAAATGAAAGGCTTGATGTTTCAAACTCATGGGTCTTCCCACAGAACTGATACCATAAAAAATGAACACATGATAAAAAAGGCAAAAAAGTAAAAATATTAAAGTAAAGACAATTTTAAGTTAAAAAGATAGGAAATGCAACATCCATTTCTGAAAATTATTTCATACGAAATCATCAAAGCAAAGAGTATTGTCGCTGACCCATCCTAGCCAGCTGAGCTCAACAGCCCGCAGCAGGGCGCTCCTGGCTTACCAGTCCTCGGGCTTCACTGCGCTGGGGTCCGGGATCTTGGCTCTGTCATCCCACTCATCCGGCTTCGTGTCACTGGGGTCATCAATTTCTCTGGGGGGATTGATAGGTGGGACCACATCCTCCAACAAGCTCCCTTGGTTCACAACTTTCTGATCAATGAATATTTCAAATGTATCATCCGGATTCAACACTAAGGAACAGTTTTAGCACTTATAGTTAGTATGCAGACAGACACTGCAAAGATAATCTTCTAATAAAATGACCTGAACTTTACGGATACAATTTCCTCTTAACTAGGAAAACCCAGTGTATTGCATCAAAACTTGCTGAAACCACTAGCTACAGTATTTCAAACATAAGTACAAAATTTGTTTTAAACTCATTTTTAAAAAATGAAATTTCCATTGTTTCCACAGGTAAACTCCTCAAAAACTAGAGACCCTGGTGGGGACTCATGGCCACCAAGTGTCCCTGTTAACAGTTATACAGTGTGTCAAATTGGGAGTGTAGGCCCCTGCCCCTTGCATCTATTCCAGCCCCCAGGCCTGGTCTGGACTTCAAATCCCAGCAGGCCAGGTCCTGACCCCACCCCCAGGGAGGGGTCAGGACTACTTTCCCCAGGATATTTAAGTGAGCCCCCAAAAGAGGAAGACGTGGTCTCCCTTTCTTCCTCCCGGGGTTCGCGTTCCTGCAGCTTCCCGGTTTCCCCTCAGTGCCACCTAAGAGTGCAGATCTCCCATTAAACCTGGATATTTCTTAATTCGGCTTGTTTTGATNCTTCAAATCCCAGCAGGCCAGGTCCTGACCCCACCCCCAGGGAGGGGTCAGGACTACTTTCCCCAGGATATTTAAGTGAGCCCCCAAAAGAGGAAGACGTGGTCTCCCTTTCTTCCTCCCGGGGTTCGCGTTCCTGCAGCTTCCCGGTTTCCCCTCAGTGCCACCTAAGAGTGCAGATCTCCCATTAAACCTGGATATTTCTTAATTCGGCTTGTTTTGATTTGGCTTGATTGGGAATTTTTGCGTCGTCAGGGAGCTAATATTAAGAAATATTCCTAACACAATGTAATCCGATCTCCCTTGTATTAAAACAAACCCCCCTAACTTAAGAGGTTGCAAGTATATTACAAAGAACTCAAACTGTTTTAGAACCATTTGAAAGTTCCGGATCCAGTACATATCACCCCTAAAAATGGATTTTCCTACAAGCCTACATTTCCTTACATAAACCCCATGCAGCAGACAGGGTCAGCAAAGTCGCCCCACCACGTGACTTCCATCCCTTCTGAACTCCCCCAGCCCTTATTGGGCACATTATTTATTTTCTCCCCGTGTTGTTATTTAACACAGCTCACCCTCTCCCAAAGATAAACTTCTTAAAGGTAGAGACATTTGTTTCTCCTGAAAGCACAGGCCGTCAGCAAGTCTGTGGTCACCGAGTACTTTGAGTGAATGAATGAATGAATGAATGAATGAATGAATAAATGAATAGCATACCAAGAGTATAGAGGTGAGTCTTCCTGTCTGTAAAGAACTCTTTCAGATCAACATCTGGAGGTTTGGCGTGCTTTTCTTCAAAAGCTCCAGTTTTGGGATGTTTGTGTCTGAAGATAAAATGCAGTTTATAATCTTCTCCACATTTATCTGGTCCAAACATGATGGTATAGGACGTTTTATCATAAAAGTCTTCCTTCAAAGAGATGATGGTCCAGATTAGTCCCGAGTCACAGCGTGGTCAGTGATTCTATTCTCTCCAATGGTGGAGTTTACAAACTACATTTAAGTGCCAACTTACTGAAGAACTAACACAAATGACCATAAAGGACAGGCAAAGTGAAAGCTTTGGCTTCAAAGTAACACTTAGAGAAGCAAGTGCTACTTCCTTCCTGAAGGTGCAGGGAAGCTCGTGCCTTAGCATCTGAAAAAAGCTTCCTTCAACATTTTATGCAAATACACACTAACAGTTCATAGGAAATTAAGCACATTTACAACCCTAGGCTAAAGTAATTATTCATTACCACTATCCAGGAAGATAACAGAAATAAAAACATGCTCAGATGTAGAGAGGAACTCGGATTTCATTCCTTGTGGGGCCTATTCCTCTGGCCTGTTATTCTGCACTCAGATACTGCAGCTCCAATGCTGCCACTGCCATGTGACCAAGCGTGTGTGGCTGAGTGAGCTTCTGAGCCCTCTGGATCCCCACACCATCACACATCAAATGTGGACATGACAGTCCCCACCTTCGAAGGGCTCTCTGAGGACTCACTGAGTCAATAAAGTCCTTAAAGGAATTCGAGCCAATGTTTTGCCACCCTTTCACTAAGATCCTGACCTACAAGACCTAAAATGAGAGCTCCACTAGCTACTTCCTACAAATGGCCTCTCTTTTGTCTGATGCTAAAGTTCTGACGCACTGCGCAGCTCGCCCACAGCCAAGCCATCTCAACACTACCTGATGTTGCCTCACTTCTGCTACAGCCAGATGGCGCTCCCACTGTGATCTTTTCTTTTGCAGAATGCTATGTCCCCACCTGTCAGAATTCTAATGCTGCTTTAGTCTTTTCTGTGTATTGGCGACACTTGAAACAGCCCAGCTTTAATGTGGGCTTCAGGCCACTTCTGCTTCGTGTTTCTCTGAGCAAACTTGAGAACTCCAATTTGACGCCTCATCAGCATCTCTAAGCACCTGCCACTTCTATTTGCAGACGGGCAGTTATTTATGTTACTAAAGGGCACAGAATTTATATCTTCATCAAGTTATGAATCCTGAGGGCAAACTGTAAAGACCACATAGACTCACGTTGGAAAAAGACAAGTTATTATTTTCAATTGAAAACGAACTTTCCAGTTGTTGTCGACCGCTCCTTAGAATACTTACTGACTTTAACAAGGTGTTCTTAGATATTAAAATGTCATACCAGAATCAAATCATCAGTGTCTGCTAGCAGTTTAATGTATGCACCTCCACAATCAATACCATCTTGAAAATTTACTTCATATCTAAATGGAGGGAAAAAGAACCACACTGCTGATAAATAAAAGTTACTCGTTTTTCTTTAAAGTATAACAAATTACTCTCAATTCCCTTAAGCAGAATTACTTCATATTACTGCCAAGCTCATCCACACAAAGAATATCTACAACTTATAGGAAGTGAGCAGACATGCTCACCTAATGTGTCAAGTCATGATGTCAAAATAGGAAAGTATTTACAAATAATTACAACCAGCCAGAGGAAAACCAACCACCTCATTTACATAATTTTCCCAATCAAAGTATTAGGGGGAAGATAAAAGAGTTTTAACTAAACTGTAACAGGAAACCCCAAATTCTGATGAGGTAAGTTCTCCCTATATTCTCCTTCTCGATGGAACTGGGTATCAAACCCAGGGCCTCCTTCAAGCTGGGTATGCACTCTACGACTGAGCCAATCCCCAGCCTCTGTGTTCTGTGTATTCTTAGCTACAACAGGTTTCTCAGAAACTGATAATAACATTGGAGATTTGGAACCCAGTACTAACTTTTATTTTAATTCAACTACACCTAAACCATGCTCAATAGTTTGAATTTATTGAATTAGATTTTCACTCAATAACTTGGGATATTTCATGCCAAAATAGCCACGAGAAAAGTGAAATTTCCACTGTCTAGTGTGACAGCTAAATACTTAAGTCTCTCATAGATTTACAACACCCTAGAAGTCTCAGCCAAATCTTTCTATATTAGGTTGTTTTTAAAGAAATAGTATTGCTAAAATAATAAGACATAAGCTTAGGTGTCTGATAAATTAACGAATCATATGTGAAAAAATCCATGAAATAGTTGTCAAAGTGAAAAACAGTTTAAAAAAAATGAAAAAAGTTTTTTTTTACGTGAAGTGAAACAAAAAGATGAAAACAAAATTGTAGACAGTGCTGATTATTTAATAAATGACTATAGTTTTAAATGTTTCCACCAACTTCAGGGACAAGATGAAAAAATAAAAAAGCATACACAACCTTCCAGCTTAAACCCAATTGGTATACACATGTGAATCAAAAAGAGAGAAAGAAAAAAGAAAGGAAGGTAGGAAGACTGTGAGCGATCTGCATAGCTTGCAAGCCTGCGGGCGCCATTCCTGCCTGGCTCCTTCCAGGCTGTCCACAGGAGGGCTCCAGGCACAGACTTTCAAGTGGGAAAGCCCTAAACTGCTTCTTGATTCTTCCACCTGCCCCACTGCCCCCTGTGTGAGCACAAATCATTTAATAAGCTTTGGATCTGTTTGCTCACCTATGATGCGGGACGTGGCCCTCACCCCCTTAAAGAACTTAAGGGTATCTCCATGACAGGGAAACAAAGTCTCAAACACGGCACATTCTGTTAAGGAACTTAATAAAAACAATTTTAAAAAGTTTCAAAATCAAGGAAAATGTGTTTCTCTGAAAGCATACATTTCACTTAACACATAGCTTGACAGTTTCTTCATGGGCTCATATCTTTGAAGATGAAAACAGAAGAAACGACACCTGGTCTGGCTTAAAGGTTGCCATTTTCAGGAAAATTAAATAGAAAAGATTACTGTATCCAGGTGACTCCAGGAAGAAGGGTCCTCCAGGAAGTGCAGACGCTAGAGGAACACCACAAACTGGCTCTGTAGACAGGAATGTGGTTTTGCTGTCCCGTCATGCTGAGGCTCAGTCATTGTTCATTTCTTATCCTGCAAACTTTCTACTTCTGAACATTAGCTCTGCAGGGCCTGCCTGCCTCTCAGATACTTGGAAGGTGGAGACAAGGAGGACCCTGAAGTGAAGTCCAGACAGGGCAACTTGGCGAGACACACACACACACACACACACACACACACACACACACATTTAAATAATCAGAGATGAACAGTAAGAGAAGTCAAACAACAAAAAAATCACAAAACAAAAATGTATTGACAAAATTAGAAAAACCCTGGTAACAATAGCCTTGAATAGCAATAATTTAAACTCTTCAAAAAATGTTAGACTTGCTGAGTAAATTTAAGAAAAGTGAACTACACAAACAAACAACATCAAAACCCCCAAAACACAAGAAGAGGAGCCAACCATTTTTCACATTCGAAGAGATTCACGAAATGAATGTCCCAGGAAGATGTGGGACACAAAATGACACAAAAAGATTTGCCATTCAGCGGGAAGAGGACAGCTCTGCTCACGTCAGGCAGGAGTGACTTGGAAAGGAGACAATCACTGTACCAACAAAGGAGTCACTTAGAGGGGATGAAATCCCAAGCAGTGCGGGTGTGAACTGGAGACGTCAGCACCAGGAGAACCAGTAATTGCTGGAAACTCCTACACCCCCCAGTTTAACAATGAACAGATCATGTAAGCAATCAGTCACTGGATTTAAACTATTCCAGACCAACCAACAGTTACAGAGTGCATCCCCCAGCACCTGCAGAAACACATTCTACCTAGTAGGACCCAGGGCTTCCTCCAGGAGAGACCACATGCTAGTACAAAACAAGTCACACAAATTAGAAATAATTATTAATCAATTAATGTTTGGGCTGTATGAAACATTCCAGAGCAAAAAGAAAAAAAATCTCAAAAGTCCTATTAAAAATATGCTCACGATTTTAATCCCAGCACTCGGGACTCCGAGGCAGGTGGACCTGTGAGTTCGAGGCCAGCCTGGTCTACAGAGTGCGTTCTAGGTCAGCCAGGGCTACACAGTGAAACCCTGTCTCAGAAAACAAACAAACAAAAAATGCTAGGCTTACACAGACATTTCTCAAAAGAAGAAACACCTGAACAACAGTATATTAAAAGGCATGCACTGTCATAAATCAGGAAAACACAGCAAAACCTTACCCCAGGTGGAAAGACTTTAATGAAAACAAAAACAAAAACCCCCAACCATCAACCAAAAAACCCCAAACAAATAAAAAACACCCTAAAACAAACAAATAAAACTGCTTATGATGTCAAACAGGGTAATTTTACATATTGATGGTAGAACGATATATTAATACAGCCACTATGAGAAACGGCACTAGATTTCTCAAATGAAAACCAGAACTGCACTGGAAGCCACTTGTCAGCACTCCCAGGACTGTCATCAGTGCATGAGATGCCTGCATGTCCAACTTTCGCTCAGCACCGTATTCTCTATGGCCACGATGCAGAATTAACTGAGGTGACCACGGATGTGTGCATAAGGAGGAGGTGGTCCATATGCTCAACAGAGTCCTGCTCAGCCACTTAGAAAGACTAAACTTTTATTCACAGGGACACGGCTGGGACCATGGGACATCACATTGAGTAAAATAATCCCTGCAAAAAAACCTTAAGATGTATAACACATGGTCTCACTCCTTTCGGAAGTAAAATACTGATTTCATAGGAGTGAAAAGGAGTCGAGGAAGGAAAGAGGGAACATGAAGATCAGGGACTCAAACACACTCAGAGGAGGAGGAGGAGGGGACTACAGAACACTCAGGAGAAGGAGGAGGGGGAGGGGGAGGAGGGGGACTACAGAACACTCAGGAGGAGGAGGAGGGGGGAATTACAGTATACTCCACAAAGGCAGGCAACTATAGAAATCTTCTTCCAGAAAGACCCAGAAGGAAGGTCAAAACACAAAGATGTGATAAGCGTTTAAAGAGACAGAAAGGTGAATTTCCATTACACAGTGACTGTAGCAGTCAAAGTATTTCAGATCTCAGATTAGGCATGCTCCACACATACATGTTCAATATGTACTGACATGTATTGACATGTATCGACATGTTTTGGCATGTATTGACATGTACACAAACTGCAAAAGGCACCATAAAGTTCAGCAAAAATCAAGTGCCAATTAAAGCATTTAACATAAAATATTTTCATTTCGGCCCACTTGACTACTTTTTGATTCTTGATCCTCTTTAAATTTTCAAAACAATCATCTCACAGTTGTTTTGGAAATTTTTAGATGTATTTTTCTGTTTGGGTTTTATCTGGCAGACAACATTTTCTTATCAGTGACTCACAGAAAACACTCCATTTATCCCTGACAACTTGAATTTTGTATTCGTTTTCTGCACAACCCTTCCCAAATGAACAGTCCATTCATAAAGTGATGCTCCATACACCTAACTTCCTAACTTTTAAGAGACAGAGAGTAAGGCTGCTTTAAAGCATCAAGGAAGGGTGGGGAGATGGCTCAGTAGTTAAAGTGCCTGACACCCAAGCCTTAGGACCAGAGTTCAAATCTCCAGAACTCATGTAAAATACTTAATAAACATGGAGGCCAGCCTCAGAAAGTAGAGGCAGGGGATTCACAGGGCAGGCTGGCTAGGGAGACATGTTGCAGATTGAGAGACTCTGTCTCAGAGAATACGGTGAAATTGCATCAAGGACGATCCCAGCATCAACCCCAGGCTCCACATGCATACACATACACATACATACAATTGCACTCAAAGCCTTTGTCCCTGCCCCCTGCCACCTCCACACACACCACAGAGAGGGAAAAAAGTAAAAGAAAGAAATTACCAGCAAAGCCAAAATCAGACCAAATCCTAATTAGTAGCAAACAATACCAATGTGGATGTTGGTCCCACTAAGTATTTGTAATGTTATTTTTGTTAGTTCAGTTAGCAGGGAAGCCCTCCTTGTCTTTACTTAGTATGGAATGGCCACTGAAACGGGTTCATCTAGACTAGAGCTTAATCCCAGGAAGAAAGGTTGCTCACTGCATGGGCAGAGAACTGAGGGTCTGGAGGCCCAGCAGGCACCACTGCTATTTCCGTAGGACACATTGACCTGAGACAGTTTCAGACACAATGTGGCTCGCCAATAACACGTGCACAGTTCTCTCCTTTTATGACCTGGATAGGGAAGTTTTCAGAGCTTCATTTTGGCTTTTGAGCACTGCAGGAGAGAGAAGGTTGGGGATTTACAGCCGACCTGGGGCAGTGCACTTGCAAACCACCTGGTTGATGGCAGTGCAGGAGAAGAGGAGGTCTCTGGCAGGGTGGGGCTTTGTGGGCAGACACCGAAGTACAGACAGGGTTTCCTCCTAGAATCAGTCTACAGCCTTTGAGTGGCTAGGCATGAACAGGCCATAAGCTGGCCGTGTTTACGGTTCTGTTCTGAATGTCCTGACGACTATCCTATCAGCAAGGAACTAGAAAAACTAACATGAAGGTGTGACTTCACCATCCTTTGTGGTGACAGAATTGTGCATTCAGGACATGTGGTGCATAGTTTATCACTAAGCTGTTTGTCCCCCCAGAGACCAGGGTGTGGTTGTGGGTGTGTGCATTTGTATATGATCCTGGAAAGGAAAATCTGCATTTTGTTGTACATAGCAGCAAAACCTGACATACATTCAGGTGCCAAATTATACCAAATTAATACCAATTAAAAAGTCTTAAAACTTACTGAACTATCAAAGGTCTATCGGAGAAAATAAAGGGTTTATTGAGGATGGCAGATATTGCATGGTGCTTGGCCTTAGACTTCAGAACCAGCCCTCGGTCGCCGGGCACCTGGTCTTCCTTCAGCTCCTCTATTTCCCATCTTCCTAAAGGAGAAAGCGAAGTAAGTGAGCGAAAACAGAAGACGCACAGAAGACTGCATCCCAGAAGTCGTGAGCAGTGATCTTTCCCATGAAAACTGACTACGGAAAAATAAAACCAAATAATGCCTCAGGAAATAATATCTGCCGTTTGTATTTCCCTTCCTTTCCCCCCTCCTTCCTCCTCCTCATTTCCCTTTTCATCTTTCCCTCACCCCCCACCTCTCACTCCCCCATCCCATCTCCCCACCCTTTCTCTTCCTTTCTCTCTCTCTCCTCCTTTACTTCCCACCCCTCCCCTTTCCTTTTCCTTGCTAGTGTTCAGAAACTGGTTTCATTTTGTTAGCCTCAACCGAGAAGACTAATAAATAACATGGCAGGTACACTTCTAAAATGGATGCAATTAGGTTTTCTTGACGTACTTTCAATAAAACAAATGATAAAATACAGTTTGTCTCATAAGGTCTGTGAATGCTGACTTTAAAAAACAGTGTCTAAAAGCAAGTGCCCTTCCTGTCCAAGCGCACCCTTTTGACCAAGAGCAAAGTTTGCCTTGTCGGACACCTAAAATAAGATGAAAAAAACCACACAAAAATAAGATGAGCTATTTAAAAATGCCTGTGAGAAAAGCTGAGCAGTCTGCCCCAGGGTGGAGCTAACCGACTAGGAAACGCAGGCAACACTTCAAGCATCTTCATGGCAGCTGCTGCAGGTACTTCAACCGCACTGGAAAACTATCTCACCAGACAAACCCTGCCCCGGTTTATGTCATGTGACCGAGAGAGCTTTGGGCCAGAAAGCAGCAGCACCCCAGAGAAGCACTAAGCCAGCCAGCAACAAAGCCCAGCTGGGGCTCTGGACTGGGAGTTGAGCCTTCGTTCGGATCTGAGTGTTCCTGCCTTGAGACCATGGGGCTACGCAGCCGGGCTGACTGGAGTCCCAGAGTTCTGTGTTGAACATCAGTCTGCCCTCTTTTAAAATAGGGGAAAAATCAACTTATGTTAATTTCAAAATTATGTGTTTGAAAATTATGCATGTTTGTTCCAACTAAGGTCAATTCAGCAAAAGATGGTGATTTTGCTACGATGTTTCAACTCACAGTGATTTTTATGGGCATTAATTAAATCACTAATGCTTGAGACTGCTTTTTTCTTTCTAAAAACAATGCAACTACCACAATTCTTATGATCAAAGCAGCTTGAGGTTTAGTCTGTCGTTTTGTATGGACTTTTGGGATTTAAAAAGAAATCTTAAAGATTTTTGAGAGCAACACATTGTACACATCTGTGATCACATCGCACTCAGAGGGCTCAGGCAGGGGAGCACATGACTGAGGGCAACCTGGGGGACATAGTAAGACCCATCTTAAAAATAAAAGCTCGCAGGTCTCCCTAAAGCACACCCCCATCTTATGCTTTTACAGAGTGAACATTTGGCTTGGTTTTTCTTAAAAAAAAAGACTGTAAAGTGCTTAAACACAGTTGCTTAAATCAAACATTCTGGGTTTTAGTGATGCTGGGTTTATTGGATCATTTTTAGCAGTGTATTCCCTAGACTCATCGTTTCTTTGAGGGGAGCAGTTCTATAAACGGCTTTAGATTGGCCTTTACATGGTTCCATGTGGTGGCTGGAGGGAGTTGCTGGGATGGAGGACAGTTTGTATAGATGAGGCAGGCACAGTCAACATCCTACACAACGGAAGCTGCGAGAAGGAAACTGACAACAGAAATCTGTGTCGCGTGCTCCCAAAGACAGACTGTCTGCTGAGTCTGAGTTCTAGCCCTATGCTTGTGTGACCCCGCCCTGGTCCCCTGCAGCACAGGACACTTGATACTTGAGGACGCTGCTTCTAGACCAGAAGGCAGACAGTCCTTCTGTCATTCTCCAAAGGTAGCCTTTCTAGGGAAGAAAATATGACCCTGAAATGATGGAGGAGGGTCATCTGTCTATGTGTTACTTTCATTGGTTAA
>LOJH01030457.1:0-17103 GCA_001685095.1 Ellobius talpinus | reverse complement strand
TATGTAATTTTACTATTTTAAAGTTAAAACCTTACTTTTTATTTAAACAGAAAAAGGGGAAATGATGTAAGAAGTCCTTCTGGATATGTATTGGTTTATTGGCTAATTAATAAAGAAACTGCTTTGAGCCTATAGTAGGGCAAAACAGATAAAACTAAACTGAATGCTGAAAGAAAGAAGGCAGAGTCAGGGAGATGCAATGGAGTCACCAAAGGAGAAAGATGCAAGCTGCCAGCTGGAACCTTGCCAGTAATCCATAGCCACGTGGTAATACACAGATTAATAGAAATGGGTTAAATTATAATGTAGTGTTGTAGGTAGAGGCCACTTGTTCATTTCCTGGCTGCCCTGACTCCCAAAATAATCACACAGAAACTATATTATTTGCAATACTGTTTGGCAAATAGCTTAAGCATATTGCTAGCTAGCTTTTACATCTAGAATTAACCCATTTACATTATTTTATATTTTACCATGAGGCTCGTGGCCTAACAGCAAGGTTCTAGCTGGTATCTCGCATCTTTTCCCTTTTTTGTTTCAGTTTGATATTCTTTCTCTGCTTTTTGGTTAGTTTGAATAAGGGTTTAATCTATCTTGTTGTTTTCCTCAAAGAATCAACTCCTTATTTCAGTCATTCCCTGTATTGTTCTCCTTGTTTCTATTTTATTGATTTAAGCCCTGAGTTTGATTATTTTCTGCTATCTACTCTTCCTGGGTGAGTTTGCTTCTTTTTGTTCTAGAGCTGTCAGGTGTGCTGTTAAGCCACTAGTGTGAGATTTCTCACACTATATTTTTATGTAGGCACTTACTGCTATCAAGTACATTTTGTTCCGTGGATTGTTCTTAGAAATGACTTAATGCCTCCTGTGAAAAACACTTACATTCAATTTATAAGACATGTTTAGCCTTGGTGGATGTCAGATCACAGCTATAGAACACAATTTGGTCATTGTACATCTGAATATGACCTTCTGCCTTGCTTTGCACTTTCTCTGATCTAACCAATAGTATGTCACAGGAAATTCTGTTTAAATTGATTTGTCCTGATAGAGTTCTGGAAAAGGGTAACTCTGTTAATATTTAGTATGTGTTTATTGAAGTTTATTTACATGTTTGTCTGAACTCATACAATCTTCCTTGGATCATTGCTTCTTTTGTTCCATTTGTATACAAAAGTATACTGAGACAAAAACAAGGTTGTCTACAGCACTAGACTACAGTCTGCACCATTTTTTCAGGTCCTCAGACCTCAGTTCCAGAAGACAAGATCTGCACAGGTTGGCTGAAAAGTTGACACAGCTGGATTCTATTATCTGTTCTTCTGAAATGTGTCTGGTTTCAATACGAAATTCTGAGGAAGATAAACCTAGCCTCAGTCTTAGATTAACTTTTCCTCTTTTTAAACCTATATTGGCCTGTTTGGGTACTTCAATAAAATCCAGAAACAAAAGACAGGAAATGAGATTATTCAAATAAGCAACTATAAATTTACCTCTTAAATTCCCCCCAACTCTCAGAGAGTTCTATTCCTTTCCTACAGAAGAAAATGCCCTATCCATGAGAGTTCTCTGACAACGGACAGATCACACTTCAGAATCTTGACTATAACTTTTTGGTAACTTTGGATAAATTATGAAATGGGTTTGAAAGGATGTTATTACAAAGCCCTTGTGTGAGCTTGCAAATTGATTTACATGGAAGATTAAATCCAAGTTTAATTGTTAATTGAAAAATTTTGTTTTCTGACATATTTCCTCAATGAGATCTGTCTTTTCTCTCCTCCTTAACTCTTTTACCAAATATTTTTTTAAAAATTGAAATTAAAATATAGTCATATAATTTCCCTTCTTCCCTTTCCTCTCTCCAATCATTCCCTTGTGCACATCCACCATATTTTTTTTTGCTTTTGTTTTGAGAAAGAATTACTCTATAGCTTTGGAGCCTGTCCTGTAATTAGCTCTTGTAGGCCAGGCTGAACTCAAACTCATAGAGATCTATCTGCCTCTGCCTCCCAAGTGCTGGGATTAAAGGCGTGCGCCACCACCAGCTGACCCGCACACACCGTCTTTGTTCTTCCTCAAATTCATGTACAGGTTATATAACAACCATGCCTTTTTGTAAGGTAGAAATGAGATAGTTAAGATGAGTCTATGTAAGAATAAAGTTTTGCACATCCCAGTAGGCAGTTTCTACAACATGGGCTAAATCAGAAATTAAAGTGGAATAGTGTTGGGGAAAGTTCTAGGTATTCAAATCTTGCACAAGCAGTCAAATACATAGTTGCTTGCATTTGGTTATATCTATATTTTCCTCTCCTATGTATGATCTTATTTTACATCAGTTACATGAAACAGATGGTGAGTCCTTCCTCAGAGGAAAGTCAATTGAAGATGACCAGTAACCAGCACGTTCAGAAATGTCTGTCTTCTTGATTGCTGCAGATTTTCACCTGGAACTGAGGTTTCCAGAATGCAAGACATCCAAAGATTTCTAAGAAGAAATAACTTTTAAGATACATAAGGATACTACTGGCTGCCTGGGTTGTGGAATGGCCCATCTATTCACACTAAAAATAAGAGGCAGGGATGTTCCTACTAATTCCAAAATTCTCTTGCCTCCATGCTCATTGACAGAGGAAGCACTAAGTGGTCACACATGCTGTGTCCCAAACATAATACCTCTGGGCAGAATGAAGAGCAAGCATGGCAGATGCCATCAGCAGAGAGGCAAATAACCTGTTTGTAAGCTTTTTTTTCTTTTACTATTGGATTGGCAAGAGGTTCAGCTAAACAAGATCACAGTGTTGATAGTTACGGTGGGGCAGGGACACAAGAAACAGAAACAATTTTGTTATTTTTGTATTTTACCATGTGTTCAGAGCTTTAGCTCTAACATCTACAGTAGGTCCCTACTTCCTCAGTCCAGAGAATCTACATATAGTTAAATCATTTCATTTTATATGTACCTAATTTTTTTCCATCTTTTTTGAAATGAACTAAACATTGTATAGCTTTCTTTTCAATGTTTTTAACTTTAATGTCTTGAAATTTATTCCTTGATATTTTCATACATGTATACAATGAAATTTCATATTCACCACTAAATTGCTGCTTTTTATTTATTCTTGATTCCCTCAGTTTCTTGTTCCCCATTCATATATGGGCATAACTAATTAGACTGACTGAGTCATTTTGTGAAAAAGCAAAGACTTCTATTGCCCTATATTATAATTTTTAAAAGTACCATTTTGCTACCCTCTGAGAAAAGTAGTTTACATACATCCAGGATTGAATGAATTGATTGGTAGGACTGACTGAAGAAAGCCAAAGTAGTGTTTTACGCTGGGCGCATTGTTCTCTGTTCTGTTTCACTTCCATGGAGACCTTGTGTTCAGGTGGAATAAGAATAACTTCTACTTCTGAGCCTTCCAAAATCTGTTGCCTTTGAGCTTCTGGGAACACTCACAACATTCCTCAAACATTTCTGTGAACCTCACCTATGCAGCCTCATAGCCTCAAAGAGTACCGCTGCCAACTGCTTTACAATCTTACACTCAATCCATATCTTTCTTTGCAGCCCTTAGGGAAGTGATTTTCTGCCTTTGAATGTGCTTGCAAAGAAAAGTGGCCTACAACCTACCACTGAGAGAAAAGAAAGAGGGGTGATATTTGGGCAATGCATGTATGTGTACTTTAAGGAATAATCCTAAAAATTCAAACGTGTGATGTTTTCTTCAGAGCAATACCCACAGGTAGATATTATTAGTCTTACTGTTCAGATGAAAAAGCTGAAAAACAGAGAGCTCCAGATTTATCTAACCAAGTTTGTTCAACTCAAAAGTAAAAGAAAAAAAAAGAGAAAAAGAAAAAAGGGAGGAGGTTATTAATCTTACATATAAAGTTTGGCAAGTTTTCTCTTAGAGCATAGCCTAGCTTACACCTTAGTTCTTAACTAAATACACTTCAACTTCTGGCTGCCCAATCCCCACTTAAATCATTTCACTTCCTTCTAGCAAACACTGAAGGCTGTAGCTTGTGGAACCTGGGATATAGGTTATGACGGAAGGTGGACCCTAACTTATCGTTGCCAGCAGTCCCCTAAGCCTATGGAAACCCCATGTCTTTTTTCACTTCCTTGCCTCAACTGAGCCCCCACTCTCCCAGCTCTTTATTACTTCCTTCTCACCCATTTAGCTCTCTACAAACCAAAGCCAAATTTAGTTTTCCACACTCATTTTTATTGAAGCCTCCATGTTCATTAATACTTAGGGAATGTAGAATTTCCACCCATGTTGATTAAATTTGACAGAAAGTATTCATCAGTAATGCACAATGTTTTAACTCATTGTATAGAAGAGCTGAAAAATGTCAAATATGCTTACGTGATATCTAGATGTATTGCTTTTCTTTTATGGAGACCACCAAGGTTGACCAGTTTCAGACATTAATAAGCAGATCTACCAAGTGTTAGAGACAAGTCACTGATTGTTAGAACATCATCCTGCATTTGCTAACCAGCAGCCAATTCATCGCTAGAAAGACAGACCAGGAGGACTAAGCTTCGAAGCTGAGCAGCCGATTGTTGTCATCTTTCCATGTTACGCATGTTCTGTGAGTGCCTAGGCATCAGCAGCATGGTTACTGCTAAGGGAGTTTCAAGGCTAACCTTGCACATGGCCACAGATTTGTAGTTGGCAGCAATGCACACACATGAGTTCAGGTGTATGTTCCTTGCACACCCAGCAAAAGCAAGTAAAGATGGCATCATGCCCCCTTTCCTTGTCCTCGAGATCACAAATCAGTGAGACCAGTGGTCCTACCATGGATCCTTTTTCTTTTCTTTTCTTTCCCCCTATGGGTTTATTTATTTATTTATTTATTTATTTATTTTTTCTTTTTATTAAAAATTTCCACTTCCTCCTCTCCTCCCAATTCCCTCCTCTTCCCCTACTTCCCCTCCCCCTCCGTCTCCAGTCCAAAGAGCAGTTAGGGTTCCCTGCCCTGTGGGAAGTCCAAGGTCTTCCCACCTCAGGAGGATGGCTTATGATATGGGCTCTTACCAACTTAGTGTCAGTTTTTGTTGGTTTCTGAATAGCTATGTGACAATATGAGCACACAATGAAGTTATAAAAATCCTTCCGTTTTCTCAGTCTATTGGAGCTGTATATACTAAGATTAGTATCCCTTAAAGTAATATTTGAGCATTATGTGTAAGCTATCTGACCGTCAATTGCAAAGTCCTGCTGTCACTTGTTTAACTTCTAGAAGTCACCACACTGTCCTCCACCCATCCCACCCCACACATATAAATACGTACTTGCTGCAAAGGGTGAGGCATGAAGGTGGAACCATGTCCAGCTATTTCCAAATTTTCTTTTCTGTTCTGGATCAAAGTCAGTGCTTATATGGTAGATTTGGAATATGCAATTAGATGACTTTACTCACATGCACAAAGACTTCCCAATGTTTCCTGAGATATAAAGTATATTTGTCACTTATCTTTCTTCTGTGAGTAATGCACCAATGGAGGCATGGACACAACAAATAAGTCCTCTTTTACCCATTTATATGCAAACAGAACATACATTATTGCATTAAAAGCTTTCCTTCCCCCTTCATCCTTTAGCATCCCTCTTTTACTTCCTCTTTTTCTCTCTTTGTTGTTCAAGATATACTTTTAGCTCTATGTGTTTTATAAACTTTCATAAAAATACTGCCAGAAGTCATCACTGACACACCAGCAGTAGAATTTTTTAAATATAAAATTACTGGCTCTAATTATTGAAAATGCAGGCAGTTCTTACCAAAACAATTTTTCCATAAAGCTCAGAAAGATTTAAGGAAAAATAAAGTTCATGTGAATCTACCCAGCAAAGAAAGGAAAATATTGTGTATCAATGCAAACATCTTAGAACACTCTGGTTCTCCTGCTGAAAAGTATGTAGTAGACTGGGCAACCAGCCTCTTCCACCCACTGTCTGCATAGCCTCATTGTTAATCTTTGGCTTTCAGTCATGTCTGTGGTACTTTCCAACACTCATTTCCCACTGAATTTTGAGGAGTTTTTCTATTTGTTGAGTTTAGGAAACAGAAGGCAAATATGGTACCAGAAGAAAATGGTCATGTTTACAACCATCTTAGTGGATGTCAAATTATATCCACTGCAGAGTAGAGACTTTAGAGGCATAAGCATAGTAGGTTCTAATATTACTAACATGCAATCATTTTAAATCAAGGAGAAAATCCATACTCACATGTACATAATCTAATCTAGGAGGACACATTACATATATTTGCAAATCCAATTTCATAGTCTCCCCAAACATGTCTATCCTGCGTAGAGTCTAAGAGAAGATGGAATTGCCAAATTTGTGAAGGATATGGCCATTTACTATGAAGAGGTAAGTTTAATTTATCAAGAAGAAAAGTAGACAAATTATGTCTTTCCACAAGGAGAAATATGCTTGTCCATTATTACTACTGCTTTTTCAGGTGACTCTTATGATGAAAGCTCCATTTGCCTTCCCCTGTCACATGACTCTGAACCGAATAAAAGTCCAATGAGATAACATAGACTGCAATCAGACTGAAACACACTGCTTTACTCTCAGACCGTGAAAGCAAACACAGAGACTCAAAACAATGGATCAGGGCAGTGCTGCAGCTCAATTGTAGAACATTTGCCTAGTATGTGCAATGCCTAATAGTCAACCTTCTGTACTGCCAAACAAAGCAAAACAAAAGCAATGATACAATAGTGATTCATATATAGTTAAAAATTTATAGATTGTGCCTCAGATCCTGGAGCCAAGAAGAATTCTAACACCTGTAGTAGGTGCTTTGGTTTTCACCCAATTCACCTCTTGTGAGACTGACACTCAGCACCTCTCAAGTATCAGAACTGTGGCTGACTATGCACAAGGAAGTGTCCTGTTCTACAAGAGAAAAATATCCAACTTGTCATGAGCTGACTTATTTGGGGTGACTTCTGCTGCAATTCTAGCCTTAGTGAGTTTGTGCACTCCAGGGTAAGGGCATGAGGATTAGAAACACTAGGTAGGAGGAACAGAGATAAGAAAGAAACACATAGACATAAAATAGTACCAGGAGGGCAACTCAGCAGAGACTGGATGCTGAATTCTACTTCTGAGTTTGCCTGTGTTTAATTTTCTATATATTTTTATCTCCCAATATAAAAGGGAGGAAGAAGGGAAAAGATTGCTTTCACATGATGCAAAAGACATTCATAACAATTTCTTGTTTCATTACTTGAGATATCAAGTGTTTAATTCCTGAGTAAAGCTATTTGATGTTTGGGCAGTGAATAAACCCTAGGCCAAGTATCCTGAAGGCAGCCACTCCCTAGGTAAAACCTTCTACTTCAAAAGAAGGAGCAGAAGTATGCTTGAATACTCTGACCCTTGGTCAGGGTAGAGTGAATCTACTTCTAGGGGCCATCTTAATGTCCAAAACACCAAGTGACTACACCTTAGGTCAGGATATTTTGTTTTATAGCTACATCTGTTGTTGACAAATTTGAAAGAACAAAAATAAACTCAAACTCTCTGACCTTCAGATAAGGTAGAATAAGCTCACATTTTTTGGGTCTTCACATATTTCTCCCTTTTTATTTTATTTAATAAATCTCGAGCTTCTACTAAAGGGCAGATGACCATGGAAATGCTTTTCTCAGAAATTAATAAATTAATGTCACAAGTATTAAAACAACTAACTGTTCTGGTTGTCTTTTGTATCATGTTGAAGCAAACTTTTACCTTCTTCACCCTTTTTGTATTGGGGTAGAAAAGTGTATGGAAAATTAAACACAGGCAGACGCAAAACTTAAAATTCAGAATTCAGCACTCAGTATTCACTGTGTTGCCCTCCCATTACTATCATGCATCTCTGTGTTTCTTTCTTATCTCTGTTCCTCCTACCTAACATTTCTAGTACTCATGCCCCTATCCTGAAATGTATGAACTCACAGTGGTTAGGATTGTGACAGGAGTAATCCCAAAAATATGGTCCTGACACAAGCAAAGACCATTACCCTTCCTGGTGAGGAAGGCTATCAAGGGGAGCTGAGGAAGGACACAATACCCTGCCCCCTGCCTCCATCCTAGATCTTTGTTAATGACTTGTCAACTCTTTAGCAACCCAGAGTGTCCCCAAGATACTAATGGATGCTTTCTTTTGCATCTTCAAACTTTCTTCTCTGTACTAGTTAGTGTCATTATTGCTGTGAAGAGACATTATGTCCAAGATATCTCTTACAAAAGAAAACATTTAATTGCAGCTTACCTACAATGGTAGAGATTTAGTCCATTATCATCATGGTGGGGAGCATGTCAGCACACAGTCATACATGGTGCTAGAGGATTAACTGAGATTTCTGCATCTGGATCCACAAACAACAGGAAGAGAAAGCCACTGGGTCTAACTTGGGCTTCAAAACCTCAAAATCCATCCACAGTGATATACTTTCACCAACAAGGCCATATCTACCCCAACAAAGGTACACCTCCTAATCCTTCTCAAATCTACTGCTACCTCATTATTAATCATTAAAATATATGAGCATATGGGGGTCATTCTTATCCAAACTACCACTTCATGGCCCCCAGAAGTAGCCATATCAGAATAGAAGAAAAGCATTCAGTCCAAACTCAAAATTAGCTATTGTCCTTCACAGTCATAATACTGTTTAAAAGTTCAATGTTCAAAATCTCTTCTAAGACTCAGAGAAATTTCTTAACTGTAATCCCTTGTAAAATCAAAATCTAAATGCACATCAAGTACTTCCATATACAATGGCACAGAGTATACATTGTAACTGCAGGGGAATGAGATGAAGGATTGTGAGGAAATGCTAGACCAAACAACATCAAAAACTAGCATGGAAAATGCCAAATTTTGTGTCTCCATGTCTAATGTCAAAGTGCTTTTCAAAACTTCTACTCCTCCCAGCTTTATTGACTACAACATACTTTCCTCTTTTGAGCTAATGTAACATCCACATTGCCGCTTTCCTTGGCAGGTATCCTATGACTCAGGTATCTCCAAAATTTGGGGTCTCCGACAAAATTCAGACTTCATTTTCCCAGTTTCAAACAATAGCCTGCCTGAGTCTTCATGCCAGGACACCTCTGACACATGCCTGGCTTTTTTTTAGGCAAGAAGAGGATTTAATACCTCTTTCTTGTAGCCTTGACTTTAAATGTAGAATCACATGGACAAAATTGCCAAGCTCTGCTTCTTGACTGGGCTGGAACCTGCACTGCTCTTTCAATTATATGTACATAGATTTCTGTTGTAGCTTCACTAATTAAGCTTTCCTTTAATTTCTTTTCAGAAGTTGGAAGGAAAGGTGGTTGGGTTCTTGCCCTGAGGCACTACTCCTTTTATTCCATTCAGCAACAGACTTTTCTTTAAACCTTGTTTCTCCCTGAGCACAGGACTTGGCACCAATAATAAATTTCCTGGTGCTCCTTTCTTCTCAAACTGTACACTTTGCATTTTTCCTTGTTCTGGTTGCTCCTTTTCATTACAAATCTGCCAAAGGGTGAATACTAATAATTGCATGGCATACATAATATTAGGCTGTCTTGAAATTTCTTCTGCCAATGCCATTAATATTGATCTCTTCAATTTAGCCACAGATAGATTTTTTTGGACAACAACAAAAAACAGCCATAATCTTTGTTAAAATATCACAAGAAAGGTCTCTTCACTGCACAATAATTAATACTTTTCCCCTTTGAATCTTCATGAACCAGACTGTCATAGTTCACACTGCTGTCAGCACCACTGTCTTTCTTGTTCCTACTTAAAATATTTGACTGCTTTCCTAATCCAAATCTCAAAATCCACATTCCTCCAGCAAGCAGTATGGTCAGGTCTGTCACAGAAATACCTCACTCCTGGGTATGAATATCTGTCTTAGTTAGGGCAAATATTGCTAGTAAGAGAAATTATGACCAAGGCAATTTTTGTTTATAATTTCAGATGCTTAGTTAACTACCATCATGGCAGGGAGCATGGTGGCATATAGGCAGATATGGTATTGCCAAAACAGCTGAGAGTTTTATATTCAGATCTGAAAAGAGAAAGAGCCATTGGGCCTGACTTGGGCATTGAAACTTCAAAGCCTACCCTCCAATGACATACTTCTTCAAGGCTACACCTACTCCAACAAGGCCACATTTCTTAATCCTTCAATATAGTGTCACTCCTTGATGACTAAATGTTCAAATGTATACACCTCTGGGGGCTATTATTATTCAAATTACCGTTTGCACCCAGATTGTTAGTGAAAATGTTTCAAATATTCTCAGCATATATGATCCACTTAGCCTATTTCTCAGGAACTGTAGTACAACGCAATATTTAGAATGCAGAGAAGGCTGGATTCTAAAAGAAGTTCTATGCATGTTTTAAATGCAACCACCAGGAATATCTTCTTTCCTCTACTTCATGAACAAGACTGTTCTAGATTTATTATGCTTTCTAGTCCATCTTGTTGGCTCAGTGGGGAATAAAAGGGTTTGGCTACTTTCCAGTTTTGTTTGGGTTGAACATAAACAGAACAGGACTCTGAAAATGGAAATAGAGATTTGCACTTTCTGCACAGTGGGGAAAGCATGCAGTGTACATATCAACCAGCTTGGAAAAATGCTGAGTCCTTGATTATTTTCTACTTCAGTGATGTTTATTGAACAGCAATCCTGTTCTACATGAATAATATTTGTTTTAGTGGGAGTATCTGCACTTCTTTATTTGAAATTTATTGTGCATCGAGCTTACCTATATCTCCTTCCTTCCATTTATGGGAATAAATTGACTTGAGGGAATAGGGGCTGTGAAAGAACATTGAACAGAATACTAACATTTAGAATTTTTCAGTGGGACAAAATAAATATTCTAAGGCCTCTCTTCATAGATGAGAGAATCCCAGGTAACACATATTTTTGAAATACTTTTCACAAATTTAGCAATTGTAGGAGGAAGTCTAAGAGAAAAATAACAGGATTCTGATTGCTACCTGAGTAGTAAGCTTGCAGATATATGTGTCTGCCTCTTTCCCATATATAAACTGCTATCAGTGCAGCCAACTATATATCCATAAATATGTCTAAACATAGGAAAAAGGGGGGCTCAAACCTTTCCCAACAAGCCCCACTCAGGTCTCTATTTCTGAAATAAAAATGATATAAAGCAGGCAAAAATGCAAATTTACATTATTGCAGTTATTTGGTTATAATGAGCACTTTCTGCAAGCTATAGGTAATCAAGTATACATGTAAATGGCACCAATTTAACAAGAAATCCGGGTACTGAAGAGAAAGACAAGCAGAGTCCTGAAACCAAATAAGATCCAACATCTCTGAGAAATGACCCTAGTACAGGGGACACAACTTCTCTGAAGGAAAAATACTCTACCAAAGACACTGAAAAGACACTAAAAGAGCCATAAAGAACAGAAAAGAGTACTTGCAGGAATCTCTTTGCCTAAAGAAGTATCTTGCTAATACCCTCTTGGTACCATGGCATTGTGAAAATAGATATAATAATAATAGCTCTGACAACAGAGGTTAAAAGATTATTCACTGATGCACTTTTAATTTTTTATAGTTGAAAATTATTTTGAAAGAAATTTAAGATCCCAGATACATGGCTCAGAAATTGGGTGCACTTGTAGCAGGTGTGAGTTTGCATAGCCAGTACACACACAAATGCGAGCGAGGTAGACATGGTTACCCACCTACAATCCCAGCCTTCAGAAAGGAAAGATGGTATACCCTAGACAAAAAGCAATCTCCTTCACAAGCTTAGATTTTTACCTGTTTTTTTTAAACATTATAAGAAAAGGATAAATAGGGAGATAAAAACCTTTGGAACTCTTAAAATAACTAAGAAGTAAAGATGGAATTTTTCATTTAATTACTTGATAACATCAAATGTCATGTACTCTCAAATTTTGTTACAGATGTGGTTTTTGTTACAACTGAATCTCATTCATTGAAAGCCTACTTTAGACTCAGAGTCATATGAAAATGCAGAAATAGAAAAGCAGAAAAAGATTCATGTCCAAAGCTTTCAGAAGGTAAAATAAACATCGATTCAACCCATAATGCTAATTTACTACAAGTTTGCCAAGAAGGATATCAAGATGGTGTAGAGTGGTCACGGGGAAGATGATGCAGCAAGAGAGGAGTGATGGTGATACTAGAGGTGAGGGGGAAAAGGAGACACATTCCATTTGGAAAACAAGTTGAATCCATACAACTATTGCATGATGCTCTCTTTTAATAAGATGACATGATAAATATCTCTACTGGCAAAGTCACTAATAACTAATAAAATAAATTGGAACTATTATTGACCATCTTACTTTAGGTGAAAACTATAATCATAAAAGGGATTAAAATATGTTTGGTGAAGTCATACAGCTGAGCATGTTTCAAAATAAGATTTCAACGCCACTGTGCATCTGAAGTACGTTATGCATCCTGTTTCTTAAACAAATTAAACAAATATGCTCAAGTAAAGATGGGGCATCAAAAGCTATCAGGATAGAAAATGGCAGTACAGTGTTCAGAGTTCAGAGTTCTAAGTTTCATAGGTGAAAGAAAGCACAATGGAAAAATACTGACCACAATAATAATTATGCTCAGTTTCCAAATTCACCTTAGACTGTACTAGAAAGTGTGACTTAATATCCTCAATAAAGATGATCTGTGAGCTGTACCTTTTGGTGTCTAGACAGAACACTGGACTATCCATTCAAAAAAAACTTCATAAAATAAGAGTGACCATGTCAAGACACAACTGGCTGCATTCCAGCTCAACTGGCTCAGAGGGGCATTAATTTACTCTGAGTTGTTTCTATTACAAATAATATTTGCTTGGAAATCTTAGAGAAGACACTATTGAAACATCTTGTGTCACTATCTAAGAGCAGTGTTGATTAGTTCTAGGAGAGTTAACAACCAAGGCCAAGTTGTTTGGTTATGGCTTCAACATAAGCAAAATCATCTAAGAATCAGCAGGGATTTTAAACAACTTCTTAAGCTTTATTGTATGTGACAGTTGATGTGGAGTTACATGGAAGTCCTTGTCTTCAGTACCACTGCTAGTGGCCTAAGAATTTAGGTGAGCTCCCAGCTGGAGGAACTTTGGATGGGCTCTGTGTGCCTTGGGCTCATTAGATTGTGCTATATGAGTCTGAAGATGATAGAAGATCCAAAGGACACAGGCAGAAATTTTCAATGATTCTGGTGCCTTTATGTAGAATAACTCAGTCTTCATTTTCACAATCATCTACTGCATGTTCACTCATGAAGGATTTTTTCATTCTAGAAGATGGTATATCTTGCACTTAACTTCTTTACATGATGGACAACATCCACATAAAAGAGAGAAAGGAAGGATTCTAGGCTATCTTGGGATAGACATTCATCAAAAAGTTATCCTTCTGCATGAGATTTCTTTTCTTTAAATTTGTATTTTGTTTTTAGATATTTTAAATTAAAATAGAATTATAGCACTACTACTTGTTCAACATTTCTCATTGACACCCTATTCATGTGGTCAGAAAATGGAAATAATTGAAATGTGTTTCAACAGATGAATAAGAAAAATATGGTACATATACCCAATGAAATATTGTTCAACTGTAAAGAAAAATAAATTCATGAAATTTGCAAGTAAATTAATGGACCTAGAAAAGATTATGTTGAGTGAGTTAACCCAGATCCAGAAAGGCAAACACCTCATCCTTCTCTCATTTACCATGCCTAACTCAAATAATCAGATATGAGTATACAAAATGAAGTTGTAACAGTAATCAGGACAGTAAAAAGAGACTCTAGGTAGGTGGAAGTGTCTTGAGGAGGGATTGTGGGAAGGAAATGCAAATTCTTATTTGCCAGTTGTAATTTTATTTTCTATCTTTCTATCTATTGTAATTCTAAAAGAAATGTTTAAGGTAATAAAATCAAAAAAGGGACCAATTTTACCTCCATGGTCCTTGGATTATGCAACAAATAATAAGAAAAGGAAGGTTTTGATTAAGCTATTAAGATTCTGGATATGATAGGATGAACTGTGTACAGAATGTATTTCTTCTTTTTCTTTTGTTGTTATGAAATACCTAAGAGAAACAACTTAAGAAAGGAAGCCACTTGCTTTGGTTCATAGGAGGGAGGGCATGGGGAAGCATTTCATGTCATGGCTGTGGGTGCAAGACTCAAGTACCCATGCAGTAATAAATTCCACTCACCCTACTATACCTCCCCAAATTTCCAGAACCTTCTAAAATAATATATTAACTGATAATCAGTTGTTCTGAACATGAGTCTATTGAACACATTTGTCAAGCCATGTTATTGGGATTAAACAAAACAGAATCTATTATTTCATATTAAATATCATGAATCTACTAAATTCTGACTTTTTAAAAGCTAAATCAATCATCTTTAATATCCTTTCTAATATTGAGTAAGACAAGGTGGCGTTGTATAAATCTACCTCCAACCAACCAACCAACCAACATTAGATAATTACGTATATTTTCCTTGTAGAAAAACTAACACCATTCTCAGAGGTATCATCTCTCATATCAAACCATTAGCTCCTGGTCCAATGAATTTGCCTTAGAGATAATCATGTTATGAATGATGAGATATGGAACCTGTACTATGATAACAGCAGAATTCTTGTGCAGTTTCTATGGCAAGCCATTTGCTGCCTACTTTGTATTGGTCTTTGTGAAGCCTTGAACTGTTGAACAAATGTGTGTTTTCACGATGCACTGGGCACCATCAATAGTAGTACATAGATATGTACTAGCAAGTATAAGTTTTATCTTGTATTCTAAGATAAAACTTGTGTTTTATCATAGTTTTAGGCAAGAAATCATATTTTGACATTTTTCTCTAAAATTCCATTAATACACAGGTACACCTTGCTTCTGTATCTATGAACATGTCACACATTGTTAGAGTTAATCACCTGCTCTAACATCTGTGCTTCCAAGGTGACTATGAATATTATAGGTCACAGGAAACCTGCAGATTCTGAATGGTATCCATTTAGCCTGGAGTCATGTGTTCTACAAGCCTCTGTAATAGTCCCACCAAAATCACAAAAATGCTGGCATTTCTTCTATTATTGACTGATTAGGAGACTAAAATTGATTCAATGCAAGATTTTGATTTCAGAAGTCCTTCTATTAGCCTGCACCAGATTTATTGCCGCTGCTCACAGCATCAGGGTTTGGTATTATTCTGAGCTGTATCCTTTAAACAACAAAGCTTAGGGTACAAAGGAGAATTAGACAAACTCCTTAGGTTCCACATCTATTCTGCCTGTAATCTTTTTGGTTGCCTTATTATCTAAAGACATGAAGCTACTTTAAGGCTCTGCTTTGCAAACCATCAAAAAGTGAGATTAAGGAGTTAATTAACATTTTGCTACAGCTTTGACATTTTCAGGGAGACAATGGTGAAGGTAAAGATTTGTCTAAGAAATATTCATGCTGGTTTTATCACCTTTCTCTTGTTTAAAATATAAAAAGGAAATCCTGCCTACTTCACTATAAGCTTTTTAAGGGAGCATTATTTCTGAAGTAGAAAAAAGAAGGAAGCCACTCACTGGTTAAGAAAGGGGAAAGCAGAGAAAGTTTTATTTTTTTTAAGTGGGTATTATGTGTTCCAACTTATCTTACTCAGTTCTAACAAACAGAAGCATGTAAGGAAAGAAAAGAGGTATCTTTGGCATAGGCAGGTTTCTGCTTTGGTTTAAACTGCACTCAAGAAAGAGATCTCTCAAAAGGACACAGCTATATAATTATAATCTCATAATTCCAGATATTTGGAGAAAGAAGGGATATTACAGTTAATGTGATGACTTAGTCCATAAGAGCCAAAGATAGCCATGTATTGTCAGGTAACAGAGACAATCAGATGTTGACCTATGCCTCCTAGGGTTGAGGAGGTTGCTGGACAAAGACTAAAGTGACCCAAGTCATCTGCCTTTTCTGATATTCACAGGCTTATGGAAACCCCTAAGCTGCAGAATAATCTTTCTGGATATTGTAAGAATACATGTTGCTATGATTGGTTTAATCAACAAGCTAACTGACCAATAATAGCTGAATAGGATAGAGTTAGGTAGGCAAGTCAAACTGAGAATGTTGGGAGGAAGAAGGAAAGAATCAGAAAGAGAGATACCAGCCAGCAGCCAACCAGGCCAGACATGTAGAAAATTGAGGTAGAAAGCCATTAGTCATGTGATCAAACATAGGTAGAGCTTTGGGTTAATTTAAATATTAGAGTTAGCTAGTAATAATCTTGAGCTATCAGCCAAGCATTTGTAATATTAAACCACTGAGTGATTATTTGGGATGGGGTGGGACAGAGAAACTTCCATTTCAAACCCTTTCGTCCATTAACTTAATTCTGGAAATGTCATTTTCTTACTTAGTTTGGTTTGTTTGTCTGTTTAGTTGGTTGGTTGGATGGTTTTTTGGTGTTTTTTGTTTTTGTATTTTTATTTGTTTGTTTGAGACAGGGTTTCTCTGTATTGCTTTGGAGCCTGTCCTGCAACTCACTCTGTAGACTATAGTAAGAGGCCGCTTGATCGTGTCCCGGCTGCCCAGACTCCTGAAATAATCATACAGAAACTACATCATTTAAATAACTGCTTGGCCCATTAGCTCTAGATTCTTATTTGCTAACTCTTACATCTGAATTTAACCCATTTCCATAAATCTATGCATCACCACAGGTTGTGGCCTACCAGCAAAATTTCAGAGCATCTGTCTCTGGCAAGTGCTCCATGGCTTCTCCTGACTCCGCCTTCTTCCTCCTAGCATTCAGTTTAGTTTTCCCCTCCTAGCTAAGTTCAGCCCTGCTATAGGTCCAAAGCAGTTTCTTTATTCATTAATGGTGATCACAGCACACAGAGGGGAGTCCTCTTTTCTGTTTAAATAAAAAGGGAGGTTTTAACTTTAACATAGTAAAATTACATGTAACAAAATAGGCATGATGCAAGAATTATACTTACAATATTTATATCTACTTTATCTTTTATCATAACTAAG
>LOJH01030456.1:5353-17103 GCA_001685095.1 Ellobius talpinus | reverse complement strand
AAGTCAAAGAAGATCTGCCTGCTTCTGCCAGGATTAAAGGCCTGTGCCACCACCACCAGGCCTCGTCTCTCTTCTTTTGTTTAGATAAATACATTGACTCTATTTATTTAGTTAATTGAAAATATTTTGTATCAAGTTTGGGGTTAGGAACAATTAATCTGACTTTACACAGGGTACCCACAGTCCTCTGACTCTCAGTACGTCTCTGAGGCTTATCTGACTAAAATTATAAAATTGTCATCCAGTATTTGGATAAATCTGAACTCTTTCTCAGTCATATTTCCTCCTAGTCCTCTAATTGTATGACTCACATCAAATTACTAATCCTACATCATAAGCAAACCCCTAGCCTGGCATTAACTTGGAGATAAGTGACCAACTTTAGAAATGGGTTTAACTTACCTAAATAAATTGGAAAGAAGATTAAAGATTTCTGATTAGCATGTCATTTATACTTTGATCCATCCAATCTCATAGAAATAAGAACATCTCAACAGCGTGGGTGACAATAATGTGCTGTCTCATGAGTGAAGAATTATCAAGTTATTAGGGAAATGTAAAAATAATACAACTATGTGTCACTTTCAGAAGAAGTCATGAAAGATACTGAGGCATCACAGACTAAGTGTTTCACCCTAGAAGAGCAGCTCAAAGGAAAAGTAGATCAGACAGGCACAGCTTTTTTTTTTTTAAAGAAGGGAGTTTTGTAATCTGAAACACATGGATAGAAATGATCTTGGCTAGAAACTATTTTAATATGAACATAATCATAAAGAATTGTAATGTATTGGTACATCCCATAAATCATGGGATAGAAACCATAAACAATTTTATGACCCACAGTGTTGCAAAAATCCTCAAAGTTACACTTGTAATGATTTACAATTATATAATTATTAGCCTTGGTGCTATATTTTATTACTTATTATAATATTTCAATAAAGCTAGTTCTTTCTGTATGATAATCTTAATAAATTTACCACTATTTTGAGGCATGAATAGGAGTCCATCGCTAAGAATCTTGCTTTAAAAAAAGGATAGGAAAATTACAATGAAATAACATAAAATTGGGCATAAAACCCATTAGCAAGAGGTATTTTTCAAGACTTGCATTATGCTGAAACTACAGAAAGTTAGGAAGAAACACAAGATTACTGTTTTTCCCAGCGAACCACAGTAAGACTTGAGGGTTATGGTGGACTATTTGGTCACAATGGGAATGATTTCCATCAAAATACTGGTTGACCGGCACAGTTGTTCAGGAGAAGAAGGGAGTTCAATGCCAATGTCAGAAGTCACATCATTCTCAGTATGGACACCATTGAAGGGACACCAGGATACACTTCAGGAACCACAGCCCTCAGTGTGATAAGATGGAATAAGGAAATAACCCATGCAAAACAGGTAGTCATCTGATGTCACACTCAAAAAGATGTCGTGAGTCAAAAGATCTTTATTTGTAAAGAAAGGATTTCAATGACAACAAAGTAACTTTGTGAAATACCAAAAGGATACCGAACCAATCACAAACCAGTATATTATAATTTTCAAACATATTTGGGCAATTCTGTATGTATCTAAAAGATATTCTCAAAATAGTGGTTTGTAAACCTCATTTGCAAAATTCTAAGTAAGAACTCACTACTGAAAGGAACCTTACTGGAAAATTCTAAAGGTATATGCTTTAGATTTCAGCTTATACCTTGCCCCCAGCCCCTAAAACATTTGCAACCACTCTCTGGAAAAGCAAGACAGTAAACTCTGACCTCAGTGTTGCATGGCTCTCCCCAAACTAATCTACACAAAGCTGTCACTTAATATACACAAATGCTTAAGTGTAAAATCTGTCTTAACAGGCCAAGTCATTATTCCATGACGTTCTGAACTTTTAACTTTTCTTTCTGGCCCGATTAATATATAAAATATATTAATATATAATATAAAATATATTAATTGGGCCAGATATATATATTAATACCCTTGTACTAGATGTTCTAAAGCAATCAGTACATAGGACACTATGGCACATTACACCCATTAGATGGAAATTTAACTGAAGATAAGGTAGTAACCATACCGTGGCTTTGGCTTAAAGCTTTCTTCTCTCAGGCAGCAGGAAATACAAGGTAAGAGTGTAGTCAAACATTCACCATGACTTAATCTAAAAATATGGGGTTGCTGATGTCCTCCAAATCCCTTTATATAGATCAGAACCTATTGGCCTTCACATGGCCATACCCAAGACTCTTGAGCAGAATGGCCCTCCACACCCCCAAGAATTTTAGTCCGTCACACACTGAAACAAGGTCAAACTATATATATTCAAAGATCTTAGAGGTCTGGGAAGGTTGGGGGTTGTCTAGACAGAATTTTGCATACTTAAAATGTTCTGTAGCTGGGGGAAAAAGAAAAGGAAAACTATTCTTGGAACAAACACATATTTCCACATTCTTCTTGCTACATGCTGTTCCATTTTTGAAAAATCTGCATGTGGAATGATGATTCCACTGAAAAAAAGATATTACCACTATAATTGTGCCCAATGAGCACAAAATATTAAACTTTTACTTTTCAAGTATGGTTTTCAACATTCCCCCCTACAATGCGATATATATGATAATATATCATTTGTTATTCAGAAGAGTAAGAATTCTATACAAAACAAATGACTTCAATTGCCTTATAAATAAAACATGGATAAATGTCTAAGTAAAATAAATTAAAGGAATATTTGTATTTGATCATTCCATCATATTACTGTCTTTGTCTACAAGCTGAAGAAGCTATTGTTGTGAGTTTCCTGTAATTCATTATGGGTAATGTCTATAACAGAGAAAAATTACTACTAAGTTATAAGTGGAACTCAAACAAATAACCCATATTAGGCACTGCCACAAGACTCAATGCACACTAAAAGCACAAGTCTCACCAATGATGGCCAACACCTGTGCTGCAGAGCTTTGTTGCTGTGTTTCATTTAGAAGAACTTTTACCAGGTTCATGAATTAAAAATCAAGCCATTAGAATGATTGTACGTTTATAGTAAACTTCATTTTTAACTCTTAAGGTTTACTAATAACAAAAAGGAAATATTAACTTTAAAGAAACACATTTACTGACTGGTTTTAATCAATAAGGGTCATGAGATAAGCTAATTACATCCGGTTTTAATTAAAGTGACCCTACTGCAATAATGTTATTTAGTTACAGAAATAGATATATATGACAAAGAAGGGAATACATCACAAATCATAAGTACATCGGGATGTGCCCTGGGGGATGTCATTCTAATGGTATATTTGCTTATTCCCATTATAGTTGAAATGCACTAGGGGGCACAAGGAACTTCAAAATCCATAGAAATAAATGTTAGCAAATACTCCTAGACTGAGTAATAGGGACATCTTTGTTTTTAAAGTAAGTTTAACAAATGAAGCAACAACTATGTGCAATGATAAAACTTTCTTCCTATGTGTGATGAGCAGACTTATTTACAAGCATAAAATTTTGATTACCACAGACACAAAGGAATGAATCAAGCAAAGTCTCAGGATTTTTTTTTAAAAAAAAGTACTGCTCAAATAAGTAGGGAAATGTGCTAGAGCCAATAAAAGTGAAAGTCTGGTTCATTTAAATATCAATTTGAAAATGTGCGAACACTGTAATGTTCACTGGACAGTTTTGCACTGTCTCAGTTTACAATGCAGCCTATGTAATGTGTATTTAAAGCCCTGAAGGGTCAATATCCCACACAACAGTCCTATTTTATACATCATCACCAACAGTAAGCAGCCTGCATCCAGAGGGTGTTCATACCACACTAGTGTAATCTCAGATACACAACTGACTGGCTTTTATGTCTAAATAGGACAAAGAACAAATGAAACTCAAAAACTTCACACTAGCGAAGCCTGTTGGTAGGAAGGAGAGAATACATAAAAGGGAGAAAGGGGAAAGGAGATTAGAGGGGAAGGAGAAAAAAAGAGGGAAGCAGGAAAGGTCAATTAATGTAGGAGGCAAGAATTGTGAAAAAAGCTTCAGCAAATGAGGGTAAAGAGAATTTAAAACAACAGCCAAAAATATATTAATGTTAGTTTACATAGAAATTTCTCATTATATGCATTATATATTGTGATTTCAAAAGCCATTTAATTTTTATTGAAGTATACAGTTCAAAATTTAAAATATTTTACAACGAAGCACTTAATATGTGCTACGCTTGCATTATTATTTAACACAGGACTTCATCCCAATGTTTCCAAGTCTGTTTCTTCAAAAACAAACAAGCTCATTGACTCCATTTCAGAACAGGGGAAAATAAGGGTCCCAGAATCCATCCATTCATATTTGGACAGTCATCAAGTTCTTTGCATGGGCTACTGTTCATAGAAAAAAAAACTATTTTAAAAGCTAGGACCACAAACATGGGCACATATGCACACATACACACATGAGCACACACACGCAAAAACACACATATACAAACATAATACTCCCTGGTACGTCAAAATTTTAAAATGATAAAACTGTTATGAAATAATATGGTAAGCATGGGGATCTAAAACAGGTAAACTGGGAATGGGTTATACCTAATCTAGTTGTGGGCCAAAGTGGCCCCATGTAAAGCCCTGATGAACAACCAAGACTATTGGTTGCTTTCTATAAATGGTTGGTAAGGCAGAAGATGTTGCTGAAGAGAACACCTACAGGACTCACTGAACACAGGAGAAGTTGAAGTGGTGCCTATTTGGAATCTCCAGCTGGGGGGATGGGGGAGAATTCCAGACCCATCCCCAGCAGCACCTCCCCTGGAGCTGCCCTCTTCAAATTCTGCCCCCCTGAGAAAGCCGGCCAAAAGTCAGCCCCTCCCTGGGGCTGCTCAAGACCATACCTATAGTCTATATAAGACCTGATAGCCAAATTTGCCATGTGATACCTCGCCCACCCTCCTGAGGGTCACCCAGGACTGCTTTGCTCAGAGTATACCTGGATTTATTAATTCTGTTTAATTGGTTTATTACATCAGCAGTGGCAGATTTCTAATAATCGGGGATTTAAAACTTATCAGTGTCTCCCTAGATCAATCACTCCTATAGACTAGTGTTCATGGTACTTGAAAGTACCCTTCAATCTACAATCATGGTCTGCCTAAAATATGCATTAGTGGAACAAACCTTGTAAGAATAACCAATCAAATCTCATTAGATTTAAAGCTCAATCCATGAGCTGGACCACATCCCTAACACCTCTCATGTTCTCAGGTCAAGAGCCTGAGACTAGGTAAGTAAGGAACTTAGGGAAAAACCAAATACTACTGCTTTTCTAAAAGAACCCAGCAATAAAATAACTCCTAACAACACTCTGATATACTGATAGATCAGTGCTTTCTTCAGCCATCATCAGAGAAGCTTCCTCCTGCAGTAAATAGGAATAAATACAGACACACAGTCTGACAATGTGCAGAGAGTAACAGACCTAGAACACCCAGACCAAAGTGGGATGTCCCCACCAAATCCCTCCCATCAAGGCGCAGGTAACTCTCAGGGAAGATTGTAAGAGTCAGAAAGGATGGGGGATAACAAAGAATCAACGCCATGTAAGCACAACAAGACTGAGGCACACATGCAAGCACACTGTGACAGTATACATAGGGTACACACAGGTCTGCACCAGATGGGGTCTCCAACACTAAGAGGAAAGGTGGACACATGCCCCCATCTCTAACTCAGAAGCTATCTCCAACTGATAACCACTGACAAATGAAAAATTAGTTTTCTCCAATTGAGTCTTACTGGAGATGCAAACCACTCTTAAGGGCGTGCCCCATGCAAAGTAGAAGATGGGCAGAACAAAATAAAATAAATCAATAGCATCTTTGGAGGTTTTTTGTCTCATGTTTTGTTATTGCTTGCTCGCTTTCTTCTCCCAGCCCCTTCCTTCTCCTTTCAGATCCTTTGCATTTTATGTTTTAAAGTTTTGTGTTTTTATTCGATTCTTGTTTGTGCAGACGTGTGTTTCTTCATCTATATGTTTTCTCTACTTTTTCTTTGGCTCTTTTTCTTCTGTTTGCTTTGTCTTTCTGACTTGTTTGTTTTTGTTTTTATCTTGTTGCATTTTAATTTATTAATGTTGTTGCTGTACTGGTGCCTGTTGGTTTTTTAAGGAGAGACAAAAAGGGTGTGGATCCTAAAGGGAGGAGAGGTTGAGAGGACCTCAGAGAAGTTTGGGGAGGGGAAACTAATCAGAATATATTATATGGAAAAAATCTATTTTCAATAAAAGAAAAAAGTTTTATGGAAGCTTGTATTTAATAACGTTTGAGAGTCACGTTCATTACAAATTTATTCAATTTAATGTTTTACTATTAATTTTAAATGTTTGAATTATGATAGGTTTGAGATTTCTGTGCATCAATGCTAAATTTTCTGACTTGTTTACTTGGTAGGTGAGGTACTGAAACCCTGCTGCATAGCCTCCCTACTGGGGATTACAGTCAAGCAGCACCATGTGTCAGACTTCTTCTCAAGAGATTTTTCATTATTCTCAAATACAAAGTATTTGTATAACAAACATATGAAACATGCTTATGCTTACCTTCAAATTTTTCAGTTTTATTCTACCTTAATATTTTAACCATCTGTAATTTGTCACAGGAAATGGGATGATCTGGTAGATTTATTTGCAAATTGTTGTTGCAGGAATTCTAACAAAAGCAATTGGGTCCTGAAACCTGGAGGTGTATCTCTTTCCTCTGATATCATCATTGACTTCCTCTAGGGACTTCAGGAATAGCTGTCTGCTAACAGTGGTGTCCTACAAACACCCAAGTTCTCTAAACCAGACTCTCATGAATCTCCTGAAAAATCACTCTATTTCCTATGACAACATCTCATGAATTCCCTTTCCACTTTACTAATTTTCTTCTTTGTGATTACTGCTTTCAATAATTTTTCTCAAAGTTTGCTCTATGTATTGGATTTAAGGTTGTGCTCCCTAAATTCATGCCCTGATTTTTATTTATGACAAGTATGTCCTCTTGTTATCTTCATAAAACATTTAAGTCACTACCTAATACTTTGTAAACCTTTAATGAACTATTTATTCACCTATACTTTCTCTTCACTTTAACATTTAAGTAGTTGCTACTTTTTCATAGTACCGTGAGTAATGCTGCTAACTAAAAGTGTGCAGACATGTTAGAGTCCCTACCGAAAATTCTTTGGAGTTGCTACAGGCACAACTTTGCCTAAAGCTTATTTTTACATATTTCATATAATTTCCAAGATCGAAATCTAAAAGTATTCTAAGAGAAGAAGAAAATAATAGGAGGCATGAATAATTTAAAACCTTTTATCTGATGTGTTGGTTGACAGCAGTTTCTGTCCCACCAGGTCCTGCAGCCATCTGTCCCAAAGAAACATACCTTCTACATTAATTATAAAATGGTTGGCCTATCAGCTCAGCCTTCTTATTAACTAATTCTTGTCTGTGTTAGCCATGTGGCTTGGTACCTGTAATCAGCAAGACATTCTCATATTGCTTCCTCTGTATCTGGGTGATGAGGGCAGACTGTGCCTTTCTTCTTCCCAGCATTCTCTTGTTCTCATTGCCCTGACTACACTTCCTGCCTGGCTAATGTCGAATCAGCGTTTTATCAAAGCAATACCATTGACAAATCTTTAGAGGGTACAAGACCACTGTCCCATAGCACTGGTGCTGTAAGAAAAAAAATCTTATCATCTTGCAAGCATTCTACTTTTCTCTACAATTCTACAGTGCCTCCCATCTAGACAGAGAGGATGTTTCCCTGCTTTTCAACTCTTTACCAAATGTGATACTTGATTGACACAGAAGCATAGTAAGCACAGGGGATGTGATCTTATGTGAATGGGCCCTAGAAAACCTCCTGAATAATGGCAGGACCTAAAAAGAAGATCCCAGTCATACTAGATGACTCAACCCTAGAACACCCAACCCTAACAGAGCTGTTCAAATCCAGAGAAGCAGACAGGCAATAATAGGAAATTAACAATAACAAATATTTGATGTTCAGTGGTCTTTGGAATAGCTTGCTGTACAATAAGACCAAAGTAATATGTGCATATGCACAGTTAAATTAAACACTCATTTTTAGTTTGATTTTAAAACAATTTAAAGATTCAAAGTTCTAACATGGAGGTTAAGGCAAAGTGACAAAAATTATGAACTGATTTAATATTCTCAAACCATTAATACCTTGGATTGTTTTTTCCCCCTTTTCAAATTTAACCTTTCTACTCTAAGATTGTCTGGAAATGCCTTAGTAACTTCTGCTTCCTTATGCTACAAATTCTAAGTTCCCCTTGGTGGCTGTTCTTCTCTGTCAGCTTGACTACATCTTGAATGAACTACAATCAAGAAATGGAGGGCACAATTTGGTGTGTGAAGTCTTTCTGTCTATGTGTTGCTTTTATTGGTTAATGAATAAAGCTGTTTTGGCCTGTGGCTTAGTAGAATAGGGCAAGATGGAAATTCCAAGCAGATAGAGGAGGAGAGAGTAGGCAGAATCAAGGGGATGCCATGTAGCCACCACAGGAGACAAATGTGCCAGAACCTTGCCAGTAAACCACGAGCCTCATGGTAAAATATAAAATGATGAAAATGAGTTAATTTAAGATACAAGAGTTAGCCAGAAATACTATTGATAATATTAAGCTATTGGTCAAACAGTATTGCAACTAATATAGTTTCTGTGTGGTTATTTCAGGTCTGGGAAACTGGAAATGAACTAGCAGCCTCCATCAACAAAGTTGTGAGATATTTTGCTTAGCTTGAAGTAGATGAATCAACTTCTAGCCTGGACCTTGAAGCGGTAGGACACTACTCTGGGCCACACCTTTTACTGGAAGTCTACATAAGGACATAGAAGAAAATGCTTTTGCTGTTTGCCTGCTTGACCTTGCCTTGATAGCAGGACATTTATGCATTCCTTCACTGGCATTAGAGTCTCCCTCTTCAGGATTCCAGAATATACAGAAGACTGACCAGCTAAGACATCCAACCTTGGGGACTAAGCAACTATTGAATTCTTGGACTTTCTGTTCACAGACAGCCATTATTGGAACAACTGGATGGCAGCATGTAAGTCATTCCAATAAATTCCGTGTGTGTGTTTGTGTGTGTGTATGTATGTGGTATTCATACGTATATGGTATATATATGGTATATGTGTGTGTGTTATGTTACTCTAGAGAAGCCCAACAAATACATCCCCCCTCTAAGAAGTGGCAAACATGTTCCAAAGTTTATAAACCATTTGTACAAACCTAGTAATCATCATTTAAATGGGCAGAACTCCTGACTCAATGAAGATCACATATGTACTTTTTAGCCCAAACCACATCTTTTTGGGGGGAGTTATAGTAGATCCTGTATCCCATTGTTCATGAGAATAGAGTTACATTTCAGGCGTAGAAATAATGAAGTAAGGTGCATTTATGTGCAAATGGTGTATTTGTATATTTACTACTTATGATGCTATCCCCATCATAAAGGGACACTACACGTTAGCAGAACAAGGGGTATGCAACTCACTTTGAAATCAAGGACCCAAAGCAAAAATGACTTAAATAAATTATTTCTAAGGTAAATACCTCAAAATATGGGAAAAAATGAGGAACTGGTATGTCAGATTCCACACACACCCAAATTAAATATAGAACTACCATGTCACTTAGCAGCTCCACTTGAACGCTATATACAAGCATAATGAAAACTGTATGTACATAAAAAATTGAGAGTTTACATCATATCATAGCCAAAACTAAAAACAGCATAATGGTCATCAATTGATGAATGATAAAACAATTTGTCCATATAACAGAATATTATCCATCTTTGAAAAGCAAGAATCATTAAATACTATCATATGCAAAAGTTTTGAAGTTTGTAAAAGACACAACTCTCAAGATCTCATACTGTAGGATTTTATTATGTGAAATGTCCAGACAAGGTAAGTCTACAAAGACGAAACAGATTGTGGCCATGTGGGATTTCAGGATTTGTGAGGTAATAGGGAATTACAACTGAATGGCTTCAGGGTTCTTTTAGAGATTAATAAAAATGGTTCAATAACAATGTGAGAATCATAATGATACAATTCAGTGACTATCTTTAAAAACATTAAATAATATAAGGTGTGTGTGCACTATCTTAAAGTAATTGGTTTTTGGTGGGGGTAAAATAAAGTAAGGTAAGAAACCAATACAAAAAGTCCCTCTGACTTTTGTGATGTTTAGATAGATACTGAGACTGACAGTGATTAAAAGAGTAAATACTAAAGGTTTGGGATGCAGGGATAATTCAGTTAAAGAAGTGATAGATTTAGAGACTTCTACTAGAGTAGGCCAGAGGCAGCAACCTATGTGGGACCTGGCCCAAGCCAGGGACCTCCCTGAGAACAGGCCGAGGCCATGGACATCTACAGAAACAGGTCTGAGCCAGCGACTTCTGACCTCCACTGGAACAGTCCCAAGGCAAGGACCTCCACAGGGGCAGGTGCAAGGGAGCCACCACTGAGGGAGCAGGCCTGAGCTGGAGACCTATGCAGGACTGGGCATGAATCAGTAACCTCTAGGGGAGCAGGCCCAATCCAGCAACCTCTACTGGAGCAGGGCCAAGGCAGGAACCTCAGCAGGAACAGCCTCAAGCAAGCAACCTCAATGGGAGCAGGCCCAAATGACCTCTGGGATTGCTGAGCAACCCCTGGGAGCACTAAGCAAACTCCTGGAACACCAAGTGACCTCCACGGTAACTGGAACCATGGCCCAGGTGTACACTGAGGAGCAACCATCTGAGACTTGGATTCACTGGGACCTGGAAGATTGATTACTAGAGACACAGCCCCAACTACACCTATCAGAGAAAAAGATGGGTAGACAAGGCAAGAACACACTCAACACCACAAAGAGCAAAGAGACACCAATAAAAATGAGTGGCCCTACAGCAGCAAGACTTGAATAACCAAATATAAATGAAGCAGAAGAAAATGACCTAAAAAATAACTTTAGGAGAAAGTTTGAAGACCTTAAAGAGGAAATGAAAAATTCCCTCAAGTAATGGAGGAAAAGGCAAAAAATTGGGAGAAATCAATAAATTCCTTAAAGAAAACCAAGAAAACCTGAAAGCCAAAATAGAAACAATAAAGAAAACAGAAACTGAGGGAATTATAGAAACAGAAATTATGAGAAAACAATCAGGAATTACAAATGCAAGCATAAACAGCAGAATACAAGAAATGGAAGAGAGAATCTTAAGTGCTGAAGACACAATAGAGAAAAAGAATCATCGGAAAAAGAAAACATTAAATCTAACAAAAGATTAACATAAAACATCCATGAAATATGGGACACCAGGAAAAGACCAAAACTAAGAATAATAGGGATAGAAACAGAATAAAGATATGTTCAGTAGATAAAAGAATCATACAGAACACAAAACAGACTGGATCCAAAAAAAAGTCCACTCGCCACATAATAATAAAAGCACTAAACATACAGAATAAAGAAAGAATGCTAAGAGGAACAAAGGAAAAAGGCAAAGTAACATATAAAGGCAGACCTATCAGAATTACACCTGACTTCTCAATGGAAACAATGAAAGCCAGAAGGTCCTGGTAAAGTGCTATGCAGACATTAAGAGATCATGAATGCCAGCCAAGACTACTATACCCAGCAAAGCTTTCAATCACCATAGATGGAGAAAACAAGATA
>LOJH01030454.1:8629-25733 GCA_001685095.1 Ellobius talpinus | reverse complement strand
GGCGGAGGCAGGAGGCTAGGGGCGCCCTGTCCTGAGACCCGGCCCTGTCTGCCCCTGCCCAGCTTGCGTTCGAGCAACCCTCTCCGCAAACGACTCGCACTACCGGGCTCACCCAGAGCTACCAACCACCTGGGAGGTGGTGACAAGCCCAGTGGCTGGAAATCTCGCTGGCAGCTCCAGGATTCAGGATCCAGGATGCTCGGCGAAGAATGGAGAGCTGAGGGCTTGAGGCGCCCTGGGCGCAAAGGGGTCTTTTGATCTTTTCGCGCGCACACACAAGTGATGGTTGAGGGGATCCATGAGGGATTGGCAGGTCCTGGGGGGTCCCAGTGTGGGCTCGGAAACGACCCTTTAGTTCTCAAGAACGTGTCTCGTTGACAGCCTGGGTTGTGTTCTAGGCTGGATCGTGCTGCTCCGGGACCCAGTGCTTTCCCCACCCCGCCTCACCCGTGGGCGGTGCACCTGCAAACTCGTTGGGCCGCAGACCGCCCCCGAGCCGCTGTCCAAATGCTGAATCCGGCCTCCCCGGGGCGGGCTCCGGAGCCTGGCTGCACCTCGCTCGGCATTGTCCGCAGGGCGGGCACAGGGTTCTGGGACTCCGAGACAGAGCCCATGAAATTCTAGTGCTCTGAGATGGTATTGGGAAGCTACAAGGAAGGGGGCGAGAGGTCAAGAGGAGGCGGGAACAGAAAGGGCAGGCAAACCCGAGTGCCTGACCGGCGGAACCACCTCTTCCTCTTGCGCCCCGGTGGCTCGCTCAGGGTCCCTTCTGCCAGTGTATGTTTCTCTCGCCACCACAGCAGGGGAGGTCCCTCCGGCCGAACTTGTCAGCGGGTCTCATCATTCATCGCGAGCCAGACAGACAGGCCAAGTTCATGAGCAACGCAGTTAACCCCTTGCAAACTGTTTGCCTCCCAAAGGAGGGAGCCTTTTGAATAGGGAATGCTGTCTGGGATTCCTGGGACACCACCTCCCGGAAGCTGCGCCTGCCACAGCTCCTTTCTTCTTCCTGGTCTCGCCCCAAAATATTTTCCCTGTTATTTTCTTACTTTTTTTTGGTCTCCACGATATTTCTAGATTCTTCCTCTTATAAACTAGTTTGAGATAGATACATATAGCTGGTTTTCTAGACGTCTTCTCTTCCCAGGTTGTGGTATGTTCATTTTGGAAAATTTAGTTCAGAAAAGTACGAGATAAAATATCGAATGGCTTCAATCTACACTTGGAGGCCTGACCTTAAAAGAAAAAAATGATGAAAATTTTCTTATTAGAAGAATCTAGATTGCTGGTTGTGAAGAGCAGGGGCAAGAAGATAAAGAGGGGGGAAGGAAAGCAGGGGAGGGGAAGATGGGATGAATGAGATGAACCAGGAACTGAATGGGGACAGGAAATCAGAAAGAAGCTTCGAGAAATGGATCTGAGAGGGAGACATGTCCAGAGACCTGCTAGAGCAGCCTTAGAGACCCTGAGAGATAAGAATGTAGACGCAGGAACCTAGAGAGAGAGGTAGGGGTAGTTGTTCTTGGTGGGGAACCCTTGAAGGGTTCAAACATTTCCCTTGCATTCCATCCACTGGCTTCTGCTGTAGTCTCTAAAGTTGAAGATGGTCTTCTTCTGGCCTCTTTGATCAGACTAACCTGAAGGCTTGATCTAGAGTAGGGGTGGGGGTGGGGGTGTTCTTGCCTGAGGAAAAGGCTATTCCTTGTTTTGGAACCCCAGCATTCCCCTAACTTTCTCAGGCTCCCCTTACAGTCTGGCAGACTGGGCCACTCTTCCCCTTCCCCCACTTCCTATTCAATTCCTGGCGTCTGGTAGCTGGCGGCAACTAGGGCGACCTACCAACTTTTCCCCTGGGCATTTTCTCACCCCCTTCACCCCCCAGTGCTTTCTTTTCTTCTCCTAGCGCTCCTTTTGAAAGGAGGCACCCAGGCCCAGAACGTGTTCTGCAGTTTAACTACTTCCAAATTCTTTGTTCGGGTCACCCCGGGACTCCATTGTCCGCTATTGAGAGCGCGGGCAGGCCGGCGGGTGCGCCTCAGCCTGTGCAGGCCTTGAATCCATTAGGCCTCTGCGGCTCTGGGCCTTGAGTCAATGCTCGTCCCCTACGCTCCCGCCCTCGGCTGCCTTCTTTCGGATGAAATAAAGTCACTGAAAAGGGCAGGTTCGCCTTGAGTTTGCCCGGGTCTCACTCCCAGAGAGAGTGGTCGCAACTGCCTCCAATGAATCTGGCCCACTCGCCTCAGCCTGAACGCCCTTTGGCTTGCCGCTGGGTGCTTGGCTAGTGGTTGGTTTTTGAGGGAACTGGATCTCAGGAATTGGATGGGGAAGTGACAACCAGCAAAGACCTTCTCCGTGTCGCCAGTATTCATTTCCACTCTCACAGCTGGCATTCCCCTTCTTGGCTTTCCTTAGGTCTCTCCAGTGTCTCAAAGTCGCTCCTGATCAGAAGGAGTGCGGAAAGGGGGTCCCTCCTCAGTAGTAATCCCCCCTGGGAGCACCACTGTGCCCCGTGTCCAAATTGCTTCCCCAACATGACACCTTCCCAGGTTCACTGAGAAGTGGCTAAGTATGGTCTTGCTATGCCTTCCCAGATCCATGAGTATGATGGAGGGAGGACCCCACTCCCCCCACCCCATGGGAACCATGGCTACAGAGAGGCGTGACTCTTGCGGGGATGTCAGCTCTGAGGTAGGTATCCTGGGAAGGACTCCAAGGCCATGTGTCCCAGAAACACCCTAGGCAGGCTGGGATCCTGACACTGTCTCCCAGAGACTGTGTTGGCCTTGAACCCATGAAACAACGAGGAAGTTCGGAATATAAGAGGCCCAGGAAAGCTCAGGAAAGCTGGCCACTGCTTTTCCCAGAGCAAGGTCACTTGAAGCATGACCCTCTTGCCGTAGGGTTACCAGGTAGTCAAGTCTTGGGTCAACCCTGATGCACAGGGCTTCTAGAAGTCCATCAGGCCTCTGGTCTCCCTGTTTTAACCATTCCTAGGATTAGCACAACTTCCCAGGAACAGATTTCTAGACTAGAGCCACGGAAGAGCCAATGAGAGGGCAAAGATGGGTACTGTGAACCAAGAAAGGGTGCAGGTGGGACTCAGGACGCAGCAAGAGAGCACCATTCGATGGGCGCCGCTCCTGTCAGGTCTGGGAAGCGGGAAGAGAAAGAGGTCGCAGGATCCAACCAAGCCAGACCACTTTGCAGCTCAAACGATCCCTCCCACTCCTCTGGGCTCCAGAACCGCAGCTGTCGAGACCTGCAGAGCTGCGAGATCTGGCCAGACTAAATGAAAGCTCTTGCAGACACAGATGTTCTTAAGGGTCTCCCACACTCCCACCCACATTTTCTTCCTTTCGTTCTCGCAGGGGAACCCAGGGTCCTCTGCTCCGCTGTCCTGACCTAGCGGCTCCGGCGTGCTGACGCGGCTCCGCGCATTGTCCAACAGCGCCCTCTGCCGGGGTTTCTGCTCGGATGCAAGCGCGCACCGAGCCTTGCTTGGCGGCGGGAACGACTTCTCGATCTGAGCGAAGTGGGCGGTGCGACGCCAGCATCTGGATGGTTAGCCACTACTGTACGGGGTGATCTGGACATCTCTCCCCCTCCCGAGTCCTCTTCACTTTTCAAACTCTGACGTGGGTCAAGGACATCATCTACATTGCTGGGGACATCCGGACAGTTGAATGGAGCCTGGGGACTTCAGACCCTGTCCTTACCTAAATATCAGCCCCTTCCCAGCTTTGCCTTCCCATCTCTGCGGTTTCCTTTCAGCCAGGGTCCTTCTCATCTTTACAGACCTCAGAAAATGGGAGAAAAAAAGGTCATTTTTCTTTGGGTGGGGTGGGAGCATCTAGTGCCTGGAAACGTAGACAATGCTTGTAAGGTAAGGAGGTTCTTACCTTGCCCGGATCTCACAGCCGAAGTCCGGAACACCCCTGAAGGCTCAGACATGATGTTCCCAGTGGCCAGAGTGTGGGCGGGTTCTTGACATTCATTCACTCAACAAATATGTAGTGAGTTCTGAGCCCACACTGCTGGAGGCTTAGCTCAGAAAAGATAATTAGCTTTCCGAAGGCTATAATCGAGGCCTCTGGAACCAAAGAGAACACATGGCCCTGCTTAAAATGGAAGATGTTTATGCCTGAAATGAAAATGAATTCTATTTAGGCAAGAGATGTGCTTATGAGTATAAAGTNAAACCGCGTGACTCCTAGTAGCAGACAGAAAAAACCCAGGGTAATCTGGGGTAAAGGTAACTCAGGTCCATGGAAACAGTGGCATGGTTTGGGCCAGATTCCAAAGCAACCTTCCTGCAAACGCCATTGGATACATAATCCGTATGATGCTGAACCTCACATGGCTTCAAACTTCTGAAAATATATGCTTTTGTTAAAAAGAAGATTCTAAGTCAGAGCCTGTGACCCAGAGGTGTCTATTAAGACCTCCCTGTCAGCTAGACCAGATGGGCCTCTGTGGCCCTGTTGACAGCTCCTGTGTCCACCACTTTCCTTGAAAGCTAACCGGGTGACACCTGTTCTCTAGCCTGGATCTACTGGAGTAAGGCCTAGGTTGGAGGCTTGCAGCGGAGCTCAGTGACCTGAGAGAGTCAGTGAACAAACCAGAAGGTACTGAAGCAGATGGGTGAGGAGCCCATCAGAGAAAACACCCTGGGCTCAAGAAGATAGAAAATGTCGGAGACATTCCTGCCTCTCCCTTCCAGCGGACTCTTGTTCCTGTCTTTGGCCTGCTTTAGCAAGATTCTGTCCCGTCACTGCCAGTTCCCTGACTCAAAGCGGCTCTTGCCAAGTCCAGCATCCTTCTCCGTGTGCTTTTCCCGGCAGGCAGCACACTGCAGTACAGTCAAGGGCACACGTTCTGGAAGCCAGTCTCCTGGAGCTGGCATAGTGGCTCAAGCCTGTATTCTCGTCCCTCAGGAGGGCGAGGCGAGTTGATCACAGAGAGTCGGAGGCTATATAGTGAGTTCCAAGAAAACCGGAGCTGCAGAATGAAGTTGGCAAAAAAAAAATCCAGACACCTGTCAAAAGCACCAACCTTCAAGAGTTTCCATGGAAGCAAGAGCAGGCGCGCCACCGTGTGGCAGCTCTGACAACTTACAACTTGGAAGCAAGCTTGATTAGCATTAAAAATGGTGCAGGATTTGCTGCATTCAGATTTGTTCGCAGCATGAAATCTACTAAGGGTTAAAGACTGAGTGGGTATGTTGTGCCAGACACTGGGGTAACCACACCATTACTGATCGCTACCCCTACTCCAGCTGTTGCAGTGAACACTAGCGTCACGCCACCCTGGCAAACCCCAATCCCAGACATGTGAAGTCTTGGTTGGTCAGGGGCTGACCCAGTATGAAAACTCAGAGTAACTATTTCTTTTCTTTCTTTGAGTTAGGGTCTCACTATGTGGCCCAAGAACTTGAGCTGAGTTCACCATCATCCTGGATCTTGCTCCTGAGGGAGGGGTCTACAGGTGTGTACTAGTACCTGGTTGGAAGATAGGTGTGGTGTGTGTGTATGTTTGTGTGTGTGTGTATGTGTGTGTGGTTTGCAGGTGTTGAAGCTGAGACTTAAGCGTGCTAGGCAAGTGCTAGGTCACTAACTCCATAGTCTAACTCGTTCAAGCATAGGGTTTTTCTTCGCAACCCAGGCTCTCCTGGATTATTATGTAGACCAAGTTGGCCTCAAACTCACTATCCTCCTGCTTCAGCCTTTGGAATGCTCTTTGGTTTGTATTTTGAAGGCAGGGTCATACTCCATAGCCCAGGCTGACACAGAACTGACTAGGCACCTCGGGTTGTGCTTGAACTCACTACACACAACCCTCATGCTGGCTGCCAATTTGTGAATGATCCCCCCACCTTCGCCTCTTAAATGCAGAGTATAGGCATGAGCCACAATGCCCAGCTGTTTGGCAGAGTCTTGGTATGTGTATCAAGACCTCTGGAACTGAATTCATGATCCTGCCTCTACCTCCCGAATTCTGGGATTGCAAGTATATACTCACATGTTTGGCTCTTGTACTGCCTCTTAAAAATAGTTTGTGTTGCCAGGTGGTGGTGTCGCACGCCTTTAATCCCAGCACTCAGGAGGCAGAACAGGTGGATCTCAGTGAGCTCGAGGCTAGCCGGGTCTACAAAGCGAGTTCCAGGACAGCCAGGGCTACACATAGAAACCGTGTCTCAGAAAACAGAAAACAAAATAAAAATAAATAAATAAAATAAGTGAGCCATCATGCCTGGCTTTCAACATGGGTGCTGTGGATTAAACTCAGGTCCTCATGTTTTCATGGGGGACATTTTACCAACTGAATCAAACTTCTCAGTTCCATGTCCTCAGGTCTTGACAGAGAATACACTGAGAAGCTGTACCTTCCCGACATAGGAAGCTGTGGAAAGACCAGTATATTTCTGCATAATTTTTTACTACCATAACAATTTTTTTCAAGATTTATTTTTTTAATATTTTCATGTTGTTTGCATTGGTGTTTTGTCTGCATGTATGTGTGAGGGTGTGAGATCTTGAGATCTTAGAGTTACAGACAGTTGTGAGCTGCCTTGTGGATGCTGGGAATTGAACCCAGGTCCTCTGGAAGAGCAGTCAGTGCTCTTAACCGTTGAGTCATCTCTCCAGCCCCTCAAGATTTATTTTTTTGTCTTTTTCTTTTTTTATATTTATTTATTATGTATACAATATTCTGTATGTATGTATTCCTGCAGGCCAGAAGAGGCACCAGACCCCATTACCGATGGTTGTGAGCCACCATGTGGTTGCTGGGAATTNGGATGCTGGGAATTGAACCCAGGTCCTCTGGAAGAGCAGTCAGTGCTCTTAACCGTTGAGTCATCTCTCCAGCCCCTCAAGATTTATTTTTTTGTCTTTTTCTTTTTTTATATTTATTTATTATGTATACAATATTCTGTATGTATGTATTCCTGCAGGCCAGAAGAGGCACCAGACCCCATTACCGATGGTTGTGAGCCACCATGTGGTTGCTGGGAATTGAACTCAGGACCTTTGGAAGAGCAGGCAACGCCCTTAACCTCTGAGCCATCTCTCCAGCCCCCTCAAGATTTATTTTTAACCAGTCCTTTTTTTTTTTTTTAAGACAGGGTTTCCCTATATAACAGAGCCCTAGCTGTCCTGGAACTCACCCTATAGGTCAGGCTGGCCTCAAATTTACAGAGATAAATTACTCTGCAGTAATTTATCTGCAGTAAATCTGCTTCTGGCATTAAAGGCATGCACCACCACACCTAGCTTTTATTTTGATTTTCAGTTGTGTCTGTGTTCATGTGTGCATATGTACACAGGAGTACAGGTTCCCTTAGAAGCTAGAGGTATTGGATCCATGGAGTTACAGACTGTGCTGGCTGGATTTATATCAACTTGACACAAGCTAGAATTATCCGATAGGAGGGAGCTTCTATTGAGAAAATGCCCCATAAGATCCAGCTGTAAGGCATTTTCTTAATTTGTGATCAATGGGGGCGGGCCCAGTCCATTGGGGGCGGTGCCATCCCTGGGCTGGTGGTCTTAGATTCTATAAGCAGACTGAGCAAGCCAGTACTAGCAGCACCCTCTGTGGCCTCTGCATCAGCTCCTGCCACCAGGTTCCTGCCCTCCTTGAGTTTCTGTCCTGACTTCCTTCAGGAACTGTGATGTGCCACCAGGTTCCTGCCCTCCTTGAGTTTCTGTTCTGACTTCCTTCAGGAACTGTGATGTGGAGGTGTGAGCCAAATAAACCCTTTCCTCCCCAGGTGGCTTTGGACATGGTGTTTCATCACAGCAATAGCAACCCTAAGACACAGGCAGTTGTGAACCACCCAACATAGGTTCTGGGAATTGAACTTAGGTCTTCTGCAAGAGCAGTATTTGTTCTTAACCCCTAAGACACTGTTTTAGCCTCACAAATTCATTGTTTATTTATTTTTTTAGTAAATTACTTGCACAGGCCTGTCATCCTAGCATTTAGGAGGTGAAGGCAGGAGGATCAAAAGTTCAAGGTCATTCCTGAATAACAGCAGGTTTGAAGAAAGCCTACACTGTTTTGAGACTGTCTTAAAAAGGCCTGGAAATTTATTGTTGTTATTGTTATTATTATTGGTTTTTTGAAACAGGGTTCTCTATGTAGCCCTGGTTGTCCTGGTACTTGCCCTGTAGATCAGGCTGGCCTCAAACTCAAGAGTTCCGCCTACCTCTGCCTCCTAAATGCTAGGATTAAAGGCATACATACCATGCCCAGATTATTATTATTTATTTATTGGAGACAATATCTTACAATGTAGCAAAAGCTAGCCTGTATACCTTAAGCTAGCCTGGAACTCATGTTGATCTTCCTGCCTCAGCTTCCCACATACTGTGTTTACAACCATGCACTACCACACCCAGATTTTTCCGTGACAAACTTTATTATCTCTGTCTCAGAAACTGCAACAAAAACCTTTGGATCATGACACATGCAACAATCCTACACAGTGTCCCCAAGGTTTGGAGGGGAGGGGAGAGTCTAGTGTCCCTTGTGGATCACAAGTTTATCATCAGCACAACTTAGTGACTAGGAGATTAGCAACACTGCTGTGAAGCCTGGCTATGCTGCACAAACAAACATGCTGAAACCTCTTCATCCAGACTCCTTTTGCTAGTATTCTGGCTCTGAACCAGATAGGTCAATCAGTATCATTTCCCAGTAAGGAATTTAGGCAGGGGTTATCTCCCAACTGTCTTCAACAAGACGCTTTAGGGTACCATCCTTTGATTTTGGGGTGTTGGGCTACAGTTTCATAGCTGAAAATGTTTCCTTCCTGATTTCCAAGCCAAAGGTATGTGGGGATATTTTGTTTGTGCTCTAACAAATAAAGCTTGCCCCGGGGCTGGAGAGATGGCTCAGAGGGTAAGAGCACTGGCTGCTCTTCTAGGGGTCTTGAGTTCAATTCCCAGCAACCACATAGTGGCTCACAACCATCTGTAATGAGATCTGGTGCCTTCCATGCCAGCAGGACATTGTATGCTAAATAAATAAATAATAAAGAAAAAAAGCTTGCCTGGAGATCAGAGGGTGGAGCTAACCACTGGTTAACCTAGGAGGCCAGGCAGTGGTGGCGCACACCTTTAATCCCAGCACAGGGAGGTGGAGACAAGAAGGGATGTGCCTGGGCGGAGAGAGGAATATAAGGCGGGAGGAGACAGGAGCTCAGACCCTTTTCGGTCTGAGAATTTCATAGAGGTGAGAACTCAAGTGGATGACTGCTCTGCTTCTCTGATCTTTCAGTTTTCATCCCCTAATAGCTGACTCTGGGTTTTTATTATTAAATCAATTAGAATTCATGCTACACAGGTGCCTTGTGCTGGAGAAGGCTCCACTCCCCCACTGGACAACCCGCTCTGCTCTGAGATTCCCTTTCTGGGGCCCTCTGGGTTAGCCAGAACCTGGGGCTTTGCTAGAAATTCCTCCCCACCAATCTCTAGGCTTTCAACATCCTACTTCCTCCACCCGCTTCTTAATCTTCAGTGGAGAGCATCAATTCCTTACTTAGCACATCAATAGCTCTTGAATCCTTTGGGGAAGCTGATCCTCCAAAGGCTCCATAGTTTACTAAGGGGATTGAGAGCAACAAACCCAGTAAGGATCTCAGTCATTGGACCATGTGAGTAGAGAAGGGAAGGGGAAGGGGCTTGACCTTGGGAAGAAAAGAGCAGGGGAATGTTTGCCTATCATTCTGTACCCTCTGCTGGGCTAGCCTGGGAAAGAGCAGACAGAATCATCCAAGGCCCTTCCAGAATCCAGAACCACCTCTTAATGGCTAATTTCATCAACTCTACTACAGTACCCCCTCTTATTTGGTCTGACGGCTGTGCAACTGGTGTGGCACCGTCAGGCAGACCGGTGACCCTAGGTACCCCCATGAACCCCAAAAGTCTTCATGTGACTCACCAGAGTCAAGCACCGATGGTCAAGCACTCTTGCTGGCTTCGGAGATTAGACCAATACTGGCAGGGGCTACTTCAGCCGTTCACATCGTATTCCTGCCCTTGCACATCCCTGGCACGCAAGGGACACTGGGTTAAGTGCTTGAATCAGTGCCTAGGACCGCAACCTACCCTTCCTCCCACATCAGCATCCCACCTGTTAGGAAAGATGGTGGCAAGGTGCCCCAGCCAAGTGCCGCAGCAATGCCCAAGGCACCAATGGCAGGGTTGGCGTCTTCTAAAGCTTCTCATCCAGCCTTGTAGTCAAAGTATCTTCCCTCTGTGCCTTGTGTGGTCTTCCCTTGGTGTGTGGTTATGTCCTAACCTCCAGTTCTGCTGAGAGTAATGATCATCTTGGGTAAGGATCTAATTCAATTTAATGAGCTCTTTAAAGATTTTTATTTTATGTGTGTGAGTGTTTTGCCTGCATTTATGTATGGGCTGAGACAGTTTCATAGAAACAACTCCTGTCCCCAAGAAGCCACAGCCTCATGCTGGGTTCTCAGACAGAGGTGGTCAGGCCACACCACAGATTGATTTGCTGTTTTTATGTATGTGAATGTGTGTGTGCCTCCATGAGTTTATGTGTGCCATATGTATGCCTGGTGCCCACAGAGGGCAGAGGGTGTCTGATCCCCTGAAACTGGCATTGCAGGCAGTTGTCAGCTGCCAGGTAGATTCAGGGGACTGAACCCTAATCCAATATAAAAGCAGCAGGTGCTCTTAACTGCCAAACTATCTCTCCAGTCCTTTAAAAACCGTTTTTGTTTTATTGGTCTTTTTGTCTGCATGTGTGTCTATTTATCATGGACATGCCTGCTGACAGAGACCAGAAGAGGGTGTAGGACTCCCTAGAAGTGGAGTTACAAAGTTGTAGGCTATCATGTGGGTGCTGGAAATTGAAATGGGTACTCCTGAAGAGCAGCAAGTACGGGGCTGGAGAGCTGGCTCAGAGGCTAAGAGTGCTGACTACTCTTGTCCTGAGTTCAATTCCCAGCAACTACATGATGGCTCACAACTATCTGTAATGAGATCTGGTACCTTCTTCTTACGTGCAAGCATATATGCAGTCAGAACACTATAGATATAATAAATAAATAAATAAAATATATATAAAAAAGAGCAGCAAGTTCTCTTAACCACTAAGCCTTCTCTCCAGTCTCTGAACTAAAGATCCTACCTCTAAGGCACACATTTGTAGTTCCAGTACTCAGGAGGTTGAGACTGAAGGATCAAAACCTTCGAGCTAGCCTGGGCTACAGAGTGAGACCCTGTTTCAGTCAAGAAAACAAACAAACAAACCTCATATTTCCAAATTCCTCAGACTACTGAGGTACTGAGATATTAAACATATCCATGGGGGCGGTTAAATTTAATATGGAAGAGCCAAGGAGCATCCAAGCCCGTTTCCTATACTGTCTGATGAACTCCAGGGTGTGTTTGGGAGCATGGAAGTATCACATTGTGAGAGTTGTCTTCCTCTATTTCCTCAAGCACAGGTCTTATGTAGCATGAATTCTAATTGATCTTAATAATAAAAACCCAGAATCAGATATAAGGGTAAATGCTGAAAGACCAGAGAAGTAAAGGAGCCAACCCCTAGAGAGACTTCTTACCTCTACCTAATCCTCAGACCAAAGGATTGAGCTCCTGTCTCCTCCTGCCTTATATTCCTCTCCACCCAGGCATATCTCTTCCTGTCTCCACCTCCCTCGTGCTGGGATTAAAAGTGTGAGCTCTATTTCTCTTTTAGACTGGATAAACCTAACGTAGCCCAGTGTGGCCTTGAACTCCTGATTTTCCTGCTTCTACCTCCCAAGTGCTATGATTTAGGGTCTGCGCCACCACTGCCTGGCCTCTATGGTTAACTCGTGGCTAGCTCCGCCCTCTGATCTCCAGGAAAGCTTCATTTGATAAGAGCAGGAACACAATATCACCTCAGTCTTAGCTTCCCGAATCACTGGCATTTCCTGCTGGTCCCCAACACCTCTTTCTCAGCACCCGCTCTCAAGTCCAGTCCACGTCTGGAGCACAGTAGAGAATCTGCCACCAGTCCCTTGATCCTTCATGAATCTGGAAAGTCCAGGCTGCTCTGGACTGCCGCTGACTCTGCTTCAGCCTGGCTGAGGAAGAGAGGTCCCATCGTCCTCAGAGATGAGCCAGAGCCAAGAGTAGGCAGGTGACACACGAAAGCACTCCTGTCTGACGGTACCACATCAGAGAGGACTTGGGGACCAATCGGAGCCATGTTCCCAGCAGCCTGTGTGGGTGGCACTGTGGGTGTTCTGTCTCAGCTAAATCAAGACTTGCTGCCAGCCACCCCTCTGCACCACAGAGGTGGCTGCCAGTTCTGCAAACGGTTCAGTCATTGCTTCAAGAGAGCACACAGACCCATACACAGCTGGGGTGAGAGAGACGATGGGCACCAAGACACAACTAGAAAGCGGCTGAGTGTCCAGGCAGTCATAGACATTGCTATGGAAAAGGTCCCATGTCCCCCAGAAAAGCAGTTGCTGCCCAGTGCAGAGGAGAATGAGGTGTTGGGAGCACCAGGGCGCCAAGGGTTACAAACAGCAATACCACAAAGGGATCTTGCCAAAATGCTAGCAGATAGGATTTTGGGGTGATGGGCTTAAGGAAGGTTTCAGTTCTCTCCTTGGTAATATGGGAGATGGAGGGCAGAGAGGGATAGCCTCTCCACTGTCTCCGCACGGAGACTCCCCGCCACCCACAAACACCTTTTCTTCCTTCCCAAATATGGGATCATCTACACTCACTATTCCACAGCTTATAGTGTTCATTCAACTGATGATTACAAGCTATCCTTACACACGATCAGCTTATGCTACTTGCTGCAGTTATACACTATAAAAGGCATCATGAACCGGGTGGGGGTGGGGGTGGGGGTGCACATCTTTAATCCCAGCACTCGGGAGGCAGAGGCAGGCAGACCTCTGTGAATTTGAAGCCAGCCTGGTCTATAGAGCGAGAGTTCCAAGACAGCCAGGCCTACACTGAGAAACCCTGTTTCGAATAACAAACAAAACAAAACAAAGTCATCATGAACACTGAGGGAAACACAGGATTAGGTTCCTGCGAGCCTCCAGTCCATGGGAGCAGGGAAGGGTGGTGTCTCCTCCACTAGCAGTACTTTTTTTTTTTAAAGACAGGGTCTCTCACTGGATAAGTAGGCTAGTCTGGCTGGCCAGGGCGCCCAAGGGTCCCTTTGTCCCCTCAGTGCTGGGATTTCAAACCTGAGTTGCCACAGCTTGGCTTTTTACAAACGTTTTTTTAGACTTATTTTCTGTGTATGACTGCTTTGTCTGTGTGCATGAATCTGAACCAGAGTTTATAGATGGTTTTGAGCTACCATGTGGGTGCTTAGAACTGAACCCAGGTCCTTGGCAAGAGCCCCAAGTGCTCTTAGTCTCTTAGCCACCAGCCCCTCTGTCGTAGGGTTTCTGTTGCTGCAATGAAACACCATGACCCAAAAGCAAGTTGGGGAGGAAAGGGTTTATTTGGCTTACACTTCAACATTACTGTTCATCACTGAAGGAAGTCAGGATAGGAACTCAAACGGGGCAGGATCCTGGAAGCAGGAGCTGATGCAGAAGCCATGGAAGGTGCTGCTTACTGGCTTGCTTCCCATTGATTGTTTAGTCCACCTTCTTTTTTCTTTTAAATTAAATATTTATTTATTTATTTATTTTTATGTAAGAGAGCTCTGTCTGCATGTATGCTGCATTACAGAAGAGGGCATCCAATCCCATTATAGATGGTTGTGAGCCACCACATGGTTGCTGAAAATTGAACTTACAACCTCTGGAAGGGCAGCCAGTGCTCTTAACCACTGAGCCATCTCTCCAGCTCCCCACCTTTGTCCAAATTGTCACACTGGGCTGCCATATATCGTGAGCCACCTTTTTGGAGTGACTCTTGTCACAATCCTAGCCGCGGCAGGTGCATATGGTCCAGGGTAGGGGTGTGAGGATTAGAAAAATCAGGCAGAAGGAATAGGGATTAAAAAAGAAACACAGAGACACAGGATAATACCAGAAGGGCGACTCAGCAGATCCTGAATGCTGAATTTCCAAGTTCTGAGTTTGCCTGTGTTTAATTTTCCGTTTACTTTTATACCCCAATACAAAGCGGGGCGGGGGTGGGGAAGAAGACAAAAGACTGCTTTAACATCACACAAAGGACAACCGGAACAGTTACTTACTTCAATACTTGGGACATCAAGCCATTAATTCCTGAGAAAAGTATCTGTTGTTTGGGCAGTGAACACATCCTAGACCAAGCATCCTGCACGCAGCCACTCCCTAAGTCAAACCTCCTATTTCAAAAGAAGGAGCAGAAGTACACTTGAATTCTCTGTCCTTTGGTCACGGTGAAGTGGATCTACCTCTAACATCCAAAACACCAAGTAACCACACCCTGGGTCAGGATATCTTGTTTCGTAGCCTCCCGTTGTCAACAACTTTGAAAGAGCAAAAAGAAGCTCAAACTCTCCGACCTTCAGACAAGGTGGAATAGGCTCACATTTTTTGGGTTCCCACACACCTTCTTATAGAACTCGGGACCACTAGCCCAGAGACGACACCACCCACCATGGGCTGGACCCTCCCTCCTTGGTCACAAGTTGAGAAAATGCCTTACAGCTAGATCTCCTCAAGGCCTTTCCTCAGCTGAGGCGCCTTTCTCTGACTACTCTAGCTTGTATCAAGTTGACACACAAAGCCAGTCAGTACATCCTTCCTTTAAAAAAAAATGTGGTTATGGGGATCACTATCCCCCCAGACTCATCCTATATTTTAAACAACCAGACAATACACGGCTTTGCTTTTGTGTTCGTGTTTAAAGAAGTCTTTATACTGACCATCTCCTTTGCATTCACTGACGTCAGTTCACAGCTAATAAGTCTGTAACCCTCACTTGAAGCAAATTTATCAAATGCACACATTTCTCTATAGCATCCGTGAAGGCCAAGTGTCCAGCCTAAGATGCTGGAACTCTTACCGAAAGGAAGTTAGGTCCTAGAGTGTGTGTGCCCTGGAAGGTTATCATTCCACCCACTCCCTCCCCCCTCTCTTTCACAGCACTCTCTGAGGTGAGCAATCACCTCCAGCACACACTCCTGCTGTGATATGAAGCTAGAGGGGCAAGCAGGCATGGACTGAAAGCCCCGAGGTCATAGCAAAGCAAATGGTTTTTTCCCCTTTAAGTTGCTTAGCTCAGTGTCCCAAGCCTGAATCAGTCATTGAGAGGGGTTGTTCCAGGTCAGGGTAAATAGACCCTGACCTAGAGCAAGCACAGCCAGGCCCCTTTGGCTTGTCCCAGGGCTTGGGGATGAGGCTATGCAAAGCACTGATGCCAAAAGCCACCTTGCCCTTCACCAAGCTTCCCTGCCCCATTATTTTGTCTCCTTTTCTTTTTTTTCTTTCCATTATTTTACAGAGAAAAGTAATCACAGGACTCCTTGGCTATAAGCACCAGAAACCTAATTTAAGTCAGTTTGGAGAGACAAAAGGGCACCTGATAGTCATATACAGCTAAACTGCACAAACAGAAGGAGAAGACAACTCAGCTTTGCCTTTTCTGCAGCTCCAACCACCTTTATCCACATCGTGGGTCGAGGCCAGCAGCATCTGGCTTCTCACCTGACATCTACCACACCTGAAGACTTAACCCAACCTTCTGGCTTTTGTTTTATTTTTTTAATTAAATAATTGATCACTTTCATGGTCAAAAGTTCGGTTTCCAGTAAGGCTCAATAGCAGGCTAAGAGCTGTCTCCCGAAGAGAGAATAGTTGTCTGCAGATGACAATGGAGTTTTACTCCAAAATCCCAAGAGTGCCTTTTGTGATTCACCTGCCAAAGGCTCTAAGCAACATCCCTGTCACTCACTGACACCTCAAGGACCACAGGGTCTGCCAGATCATATGGTCATAGTAGTGGAGCAGCTTACACAGCAGCCTGGACCTGCTGAAGAGCCGTCTCCTGTTCCAGGCCCCACGCAAAGCTAACAGCTTTCCGAGTCACTTGGCATATGGGCCGGAGTAACACACCCAAGAGAGGGATGTGCTGTCTCCTGAATCCAAACAGGCCTACTAAACATTGTGCTTTCTGTCTTGTTGGTGGGAGGGTCAGGTGCAATAACCTATCCTCCTTAGAAGGAATGTCTCTCTCTGCATTCTCCACACACCACTGAACTCCTAAGAATCTCACTGAGATAAAAGACTCTTGAATTTTGATAGGATTTATTTCCCATGTGTATATGTGTTATGCACATCAACAAGCACAAAGTTGGTTCTGAACCAACAAGTCCAGAGTGTTGCTGCCTCCTGCTCACTTGGCCCAATCAGCATAATGTCATCGACATAGTGCACCAGTGTGATATTTTATAGAAGAGACAGATGATCAAGATCCCTTTGAACTGAGCCAGGCATGGTGGCACTCACCTTGAATCTCAGCATTCAGGAAGCAGAGGCGGGTGGATCTCTGAGTTCGAGGCCAGCCTGGTCTACAGAGTATGTCCAGAACAGCCAGGAGAAATCCTATCTCGAAAAACAAAAACAAAGCAAGATCCTTTTGAAGTAAGTTATCGCACAGGGCTGGAGAGTTAATACATTCTTGAGGAGAAACTATAAAGGTGAACTGCTACCCTCACCAACTGAATGAAAATGACTTTTGATGGTCCTTAAGGACAGGTACTAAGAAAAAGGCATTTGCAAGATCAAGAGCTGTGGACCATGTATCAGGCGATGCACTAATCTGTCCAAGTAAGGACACCACATTTGGTACAGCAGCTGCCATTGGAATCACTGCTTGATGTCATTCTCCACGACCTGCTCTGGCCAGTCGGAGCGTTAAAGAGCGATGTGGCGGGAGACACCACCCCTGCATCTTTCAGCCTCGATGGTCACACATCTGCAACTCTTCCAAGAGATGCGCTATTGTTTTTGATTTACTCTTTTTCCTGATGGAGGCAACTCCTTTCTAACCATAATAACCCTCGTTCCACAGGTCAGGGAAACAGTGTGAAAATCTGACCAACTTCTTTTTTTAATTTTTTTTAAAATTTATTATGTATACAATATTCTGTCTGCATGTATGCCTGCAGG
>LOJH01030453.1:0-17104 GCA_001685095.1 Ellobius talpinus | reverse complement strand
GATCACATGCTCCATCAGTCCCAGTCCTTGGTGAGCTCCCATTAGATCAGCCCCTGCGTCTCAGTGGGTGGATGCACTCCTTTCAATTCCCCCCAAAAGTGCTTTGCTTAAGATTAAACACACAGCGTTTACGGAACACTACCCTCCACAGCAAAAGTACTCTGAAAGCAGCTTTATAAACCCACATAAATTACTTAACACAGCTGCACTTAGCTTTCTAGATTTGTGATGCATGGATGGTCTACTCTACATAGAGCAGACTCATATTCTGTGCTTTTTGTCTTCCGTGTTGGTCTCTTAGGCAAACTTCCTATTTTGAAAGACATTAAAATATTTTCCTGGGAGCGCCCAGGGATCTGTTTTTATTTGCTCTTCTCTAGGCTTCCAGGGCCCCTCCTGTGGTGCACAGGAGCTTAAGGCTGAGAGTCATGGTGAATGGGCTAAGCATAGTGTGTGCAGTCCCTACTGAGGGGTGACATTTGTTACAGTGAACTGTATTTTCTTCTCAAGGACTGTCCTTCCCACTCCCTCCCTTCCTCAATGTTCTTGATGGCACTTCTCATTTCAAATGGACCTTGTGGAATCCAAGGTCTCCACACTCTTTCTGGCAATATGTCTTTATCAAATCAGCAGAAACGATGTGAAAATGCATCACAGTCATCCCCAACAATGTCTGTCAGGGCCCAGTTATACAGCAATGATCCATTGCTGCCCAGTGCCCTTGAGGAAAAATCTTTTCTTTCTTTCTTCTTTAAAATCAAGGATGATATTTCATTTGGAAGTTTATGGCTCAATCCTTTGATCCCAGCACTTGGGAGGCAGAGGCAGGAAGATCTCTGCGCCTTTGAGGCCAAAGCATAGTGAGACCTGTTTCAGTAAATAAAGAAATAAGTTGGGAAGTTTAGCAGATACACAAAAGCAAAGAGAAAGTTTGAAATGAGTGTGCCTGGACATAGCACACACCCCCAAGGCCGGTGACAGCAGAGAGGACCTTCCCTGCCTGGGTGAAACTTTACAGAAAGGCCAGAATAGGCAAATCTGGGTTCTCAGAAGGACTTTTTCATGAAAGACAGCAATCATGCATCAGAGATTTTGTAAGAAAATGCCTCTTGTGTCTTGTGCAAAAACTTAGTTTTTATTTTATCTTTAATCAGCACTGAGAGAACAGTTTTGAAATAACTAATACTGCTTTCCATTCATGTGGAGCATTTTGTATAGATGGACGCCTACTCACAGGTACAGACAACACTCAATCTAACTCCACGAGGATGAGGATGGAAGTGAGTCAGCCTGGTATCAAACAGTCACGGAATGCCTACTTAAGGCAAGGATGAAATATATCCCCTTGTTCCACACCCACCCCCAAAGCAAGAAAAGATAACATTTTTGAACACATATTGGGTTTTCAAAAAGCATTGAGAAACCTATTTAGAACCTGTATTGGAAACCCAGTTTCCTATTATATGTACCAATTCTCTTCTGTGCTCTTAAATTACATGATACTTACCTTCAAGAAGCTGTGGCTCTTAGGGTGAGTCTCCTGTGCCTCCAGAGTTGAGAATTCTGTTCCCAAACCTCCCTTTGTTCAGAAGCCTCCCAATTGTAGCCATGCAGATCACTCCTTAGAACCCAAGCTTCCTGAGAACTTGAACCTTCCCCTCTGTTTTCCTATCAGACACTGGCTCCTGTCCCCACACCTGCAGGCTTCTTGCAGCTTGGCTGTGGTGACTGTGGGTTACCACACATGTAACACCATGTTAAAGGAAGCAAGTATGTGTCATAATACTGTTTACATTTTTACGTGAAAGAACAATGCTTGTAATAGCTAGTAATAGGAGCGCATGTCCTGATATCCAGGTATTTTCCTTTCAAATACTTCATATTTCAGATTTAATCTATGATAACATAATGAGACAGTATTACAATCACTCAGGGGTTTCTAAAATTGGGACATTTTAAAGTGTGTGTAATATTCAGGTAGGTCTCCAGTAGATTTAAGCACTCTGCTTCCGCTAAGGAAGAGCCTCAAGCAGTGTTAGCAGTATTCTACTTTCAAAGGAATACTGATTTTCACTGGGTTCTAACTGCAGGGCCACACTGTAGCACTCTTTGTCAAAACAGGCACCCAGGAGGTCTTGGCTCTCATCCATTTCTAGAACTTACCCTGCCAGTCCTCTGAGAGGGCTCCTGTTGTAAAAGGAGTCTCTTCAGTAAGAGCTGTTTGACACTTGAAAGGCTGTATTTATTTGCATTTTAAATTATAAGCATGCATTGAAAGCAGCAAACTGTGAACTCACACTTTTGCAATGATCCATGTGATAAACAAAAAGGAGAAAATTTACTGAAATCATGCTTCCCTGTAGCCAGCCAAAGCCATGCATTTGTGTGTTTATGTTGGAAACAAAAGGACATAAAAAACATTGTTTCAAATAAGAAGATAAGATGGGACAAGTCCAGGTTGTCTCTAACTTCAGCATTGTCTCTAGCATAATTTATTTACCATAAGTACTTACTCATGCTTTGAAAAATTATTTACTCTTACTTTTTTTTTATTCAAGTATACAAAGATAGGCAATTGGCACAAGTGCCTCATATAGTTATTTTGATTTCGGATTTTATATGCATGAGCATAGGTTGCCCCAAAACAATAATGGAAAATAAGGTTTATTTGTACAACAAAAAGAGACCATTCCTAAAAGTCGGACACTTTAAAAGCGTGTGTAATATTCGAGCAGGTCTCCAAATTGGCATTTAATTTGGAAGTTGATGGCTCCAGCCTTTGACCTTAGCACTTGGAAGACAGAGCCATCAAAATCTATGTACCAATCAACTTTGCATATGGCTAAGAAGAATGACAAATGCACAAATAAGGAAAACAGTCATGAAATAAAGCAAAATTTCTCCAATTTCCTTATGGTGGAAGGATTTGCTATTTGGATTTGCCTCCTACATGAGGAGAGAAAATGAATGGTGGCAGGAGGAGGCAGAAGGTTTCCCTTCCCCTGAAGGTGTAGCAGTTTCCTTGGAGGTTGCAATATTTTGTCTTGCAGAGAAGTCCCATAAATAGCTTCAAAATACCTTCAGGAAGTCCTTGAAACTGACCAATTTTACTAGGCTCCTCCTACCTGAAAAATATACAATCTATAAAGACTGAAGAGAGTCTCTTTCAGATAAGTGAAACTGAGAAGACTTTTAGACAATACAAACTGGAAAGGCAAAACAAAACAACAAAAACAGCTACTTAGCAAAAGCTCCACTGAGCAGCCTGAAAGAAGCTGAGAGACAAGCACAACTGCCTAGAAAAAACCAAGACTTGCTAACTGTCTGGGAGAGGCTAAGGCCAACTGAGCTACCTGAAAAGGACACCCTCCAATTCATTGAGCTGCCAGCAGGCTGTGCATTGTGTTCTGAGTTTCCAGCTTTTGTGAATTGTCACTCATGCGGCTGGGCAGCTTCTTTGAGCCATTTCTTTGTGCCAGCTTTTGTGAATTGTCACTCATGGGGCTGGGCAGCTTCTTTGTGCCATTTCTCCTCTTGAAAGTTACCCATCACCTGAATTTCTGTAACCCCAACACAGCTCCTCGATTCAACATGTTGAACGTTGGTGCTATTCTGCACTTTGGTTACATTCTGGTACCCTTCATCTGTTTAGGAATAGTTTCACACATCAAACCCCATTGGAAGGTTCTAAAACTGTCCAGTGTAGGCTTCTAGGGACACCAAAAGAGTAATCATAGGACACAAAATAGTCGTGGTGAATTTTCACTTTTCTTTTCTTTTCCTTCAGTTTTATGTTGTAATTTTTATTGCCCCCCCAAGTATATGTATATACACACACAGCATATGGCTGGAGGTCAGAGGACAACTTGTAGGAGTCCTTTCTTTCTACCATATGGGGTCTGGGGTTCAAACTTGGGGCCTTGAGGCTTGCTGAGTCATCTCACCAGCCCTTCAATGTGTTTTAAGAGCCTCCCCATCTCACCCAGGCTGAAATCTTTGAGAGGTAAGGCATAGGAAAAATATTGGAGAATGATATATTAAGAAAAATTTTATGCGAACAGGTTTGGTTTTTACATAATACTGCCTTTGGTTTGCAAGCTTTGCTTCTATATTTTAGTACATTTTTATTTTGATTTCTCTGTGTAAGCTGCCATCACAATTGCCATGAATTTGGTAGTTCTTTCTCTTTTTTTCCCCTTGTGTTTTTGGAGGGTGGAAAGTTGCAAATCAGGGTGCCAAGATGGTCAGATTCTGAGGGCAATCCTCATCTTGACTTGTAGGCCACCACATATTCGTATTGTATACATTTAGTCTTACCTCCTTGGTATAGGTTCAGAGGTATCTCTCTCTCTCTTTCTCTCTCTCTCTCTCCTCTCTTTTTCTTACCTCCCGCTCTTCCTCTCCCTACTTCTTACACTTTCCCTTCCTTCTCCTCTTCTTCCTCCTTCTGCCTTCCTCCTTCTCTATCTTAATTATCTTCTAAAAGTTGAGTCTCCAGAGACAGTTATACTGGGAGATGTAGCACTTTGAGATATGATTTTGTAATTCAGTGTGTAAAGGATATAAAGACACAATGCATCACACTTTTCCAATCACACGACTCATTGACTCGTTTGCAGGAACAATTCTTTGCCGGCCTTTGTTTCCAGCACTGTTTTGACTTCAGTGGTTCAGAGTTCAGATATGTATATCGAGGTCCAATGGGCACTGGGCTGGAAGCCCTGTTAGAATCTTTGTAGAGGAGTCATTCTGCTGATGGGTTTTCCCATGAAAATATTTCAGGAGTTGCTAGGTTTCTCAGAACATTCATACTTGCCAGCCATGATTGATCAGAGTTAGCACTGATAGAGGAATACAGACTTAGAATCTACCCTTGTGACTTGGAGAACCTTTGATATCCACGTAATATATACATAAAATTATTGTTTTCCCCTCTTCACTGAATCTTTGTTTTCCAACATTTCCCAAGGAGACATTTTATAGATTCTATGTGACCTCTTGCAGAGTCTCCAATAGCCACTATATTTGTGTGGTGTTTCCCTACGTGTAACTCTAGGAATCCTTATTTTGATTAAACAAAGAACCATAGTTAGTGAAATTATTCCTTGGGATATCACTAGCATGACTCAAAATTTTCCAATTGAATTTTAGAATTAAAAATAAATATTTTCTAATTTGGTTACCGCATATCTTGCAGCTACATTTCTTCATTAGCAATGGCTCTGGTGTTCCAAAGAAGTTGCTGTGGGTGTGATGGTTAATTCTGTAGAATAAGATATCCTGATTTGTATCAACATTCCAAAAGGTAGATTTGTCTATTTCAGACTTGATTAAAATGAGTCCTAGGATAATATCGTGGACATTTTAGGAGGGTTCTCTTCTTAAAGAAAATATAGACTTCCTGACTCATAAACATCTTTCCTCTAGAAATGTAGGATAACCTGATTGTGCACACACTTGCATTTGTGCAGGGTGTGTGTGTACATGTGTATATGTGCATATATATGTGTGTATGTGTGCATGAATGTATGTACGTGTGTGTATGTTATTATTTTTCTCGGTCCACTGAATCTTTGATATCAAACATTTCCAAAGGAAAAGTTTTATTGATACTATGTAGCTTTGTAGAGTGTTCAATACATAGTTGTATGTAAATAGATATGCATATAATTAGTTATATGATACTTCCCTATAGGTAACTTTAGGTGTGTGTATGTATGTGTGTATGTGTGTGTGCATGCGTGTGTATGTTGCTATCTTGAATTCCATTGCTACTCTTGTGGAGAGTTTTTTAAATATGATTCATTTGCTTTACGTTTTGAGATAAAATAATAAACTTTATTTTATAGAAATACTAATGTATAAATAACATTTTTAATGCAAGGTCACATTTAAAACAAATTCAGAGCAGGTACATGCCATCTACATTACAGTATCTATAGAAACTTCTTGGAAATAATATAATAAGCTATCATTGTTAGATTTCACAATATTTATGAGAATAAAATATAAATTATTTAGACATGGCACCCTTAAGCTGCTAACAGGTTCACATTTAGACTACATGCATAATTCAGCAATTCAGTGTGTAATAGATATTTTCACTAAATGACTAAAAGTAATTACTTTTTGCAATATTTCTTTCATCATTCAAGTTTTCTGTTGCTGGGCAAAACTGTGGCAAGTAGTTTAATTTGATTTTTTTTTCACTTTAAAAGGCCAAGCTGTGTGGGGAAAATGGTAGAGAAATGTCCCAGGTCAAGCACTGGGATGTGAGTTCCTGCTTTGCCCCTGGCATTATGGAGCTCTGAGAATTAAGCAGGTTACTTAACCCAAGGAACGGAGTTTCCTTGTCTTTAAAAGGAGAGGATAATGTAAAATTAGACGGGTTCCTAAGTCCTTAGAGATTTGTTCACTTTGTGACTCTAAATGGCTATTCTTGTACTAGACTCAAAAATGAGTCTCCATGAGAGGAGAAGACAGGAAAGGTTATCCGGGAAGAATCTTATATTCCCTATGGTTTCAGAAGCTAAAACTTGTCCTTATTAAATGGCACACTCCAGGTCACATCCTGCAGTTATTCTGCCCTTTGAGGACTACATTTTCTTTTTGTCATCTTGATTGGGCCCCAACGTTCTCACATTATATGTTATTTTTAATGTGTCTGTTAGGATCTTTCCAATTAAGTTTATCATTTGGGTAGATCAGTGCAGTAAAGGAGATTAGCCTCCTTGAAGAGAACATAAAATAGAAGTAAGGATCTGTTCCCTTTGCATCTGAGCTTGATCAAGGACTCTGACTCTCTCCTGCTCCTAGACTTTTATACTGATTATATTCTGTGGATACGAGTCATTTGGACTCATTATGGAATTAAATTTTCAACTTTCCAGTCTTCCCCGAGTTTCCAAATGGTCTATTATGGTACTTCTCCGTCCCTATAATTAATTGCACAAGTCATTATGTGTGTGTGTGTGTGTGTGTGTGTGTGTGCACATCTGTATATGTAAACATGCTTTTTACCTCATACACAAATCTGTCCTGGGAACCTAAGTCTTGTTATAACAAATGCATACAAATGCAGATGTGTTTTCAGAGCTAAGGAAAGAGTGCAGGTTGAAAGAATTTTGAAATACTTACTAGAAGAGCTAAAATTGTCATTACAGGGTTTTTAAAGGTGATTCGTGAAAGAGCTCAGGACAAGAGAATAGACTTTAGAGGAGCTTCCATTTTATCAGAGAATATGGAAATACAGAATGGTGGCAAAAACATGGATGGACAAGGGCATCCTGACAGGATAGCAGGTGGAAAAGAGAAACACATCTCTGGAACTCAGAGAACAAGCAGTCCATGTTATAAGGTGACAAAGAAGCTTTCTAACTGTACTCACGGTCAAGTATTTTGTACAAAACGAAATTTGCAAGCAATGCAATTTGATAATTAGCTGGGAAAATTTATTTTTCCCATTTTATTAAAAATATATTTTATCTCACATAACATATCCTGATTATGCTTTTCCTTCCCACAACTCCCCCACTCAGTTCCTCCCCATATAGACAGTGCCCTTCTGTCTCACTTTTAAAAAGAAACAGGCTTGTATGGGATAATCATAATAAATTATAATAAGAGAAAACAAAAGCAGAGACAGAGACAGGAATCCACTCAATCATACACTCAAGACTTCCATAAAAACATTAGATAAAATGAAATAAAGGACATCTCCTATTTTTGAGCATGGGGAGTGGGGTGACACTCATCTATTGCTAGATAGGAGTGCAATCTTGTATACCCACTATGGAAATCAATGTGGCAGGTCCCGAAGAAGTGAGGACACGATCTATCTCAAGATCCAGCCATGCCACACTTGAGCATATACACAAAGGATGCTTCATTCTACCACAGAGACACTTGCTCAACCCTATACATTGCTGCTCTGTTCAAAATAGCCAGAAACTGGAAACCTAGACGTCCCTCAACAGAAGAATGGATAAAGAGAATGTGGGGCATTTACACAATAGAGTACTACTAAGCTGTTAAAGAAACTCATGAAACTCACAGGTAAATGGATGGAACTAAAAAAATAACCCGAGTGAGGTAATCCAGACCAACAAAGACATATATGGTATGTAATTACTGATATGTGGATATTAGCTGTTAAGTCAATGATAACCAAGCTACAATCTGTAGAACCACAGTAGTTATGTATTGAGTAAGGGACTGAGAGTGAGACAGATAGATCTTATTAGAAAGGGGATAGATAGTTATGGGTGGATTGGGGGCACTAGAATAGGAGGACCAAGTGGAAGGAAGAGTGAAGAGGGCATGAGGGAGGGCATACAGGGAGAGATAGCTCAATTTAAATGGCATTTGAAGGGTAGTATGGAAATCTAATACAGTAGAAACTTCTCAAAAATATATATAAATGAAGGCAGTCTAAAGGAAATTACCAAATAATGGAGGAGACAAAGCCCCAACAGGACATTTGTTGTCATCAAATGAAGTTTCCAGCACTGGGATTGTGCTACATCTAATTGCAGAGTTGGCCAAAGGGGTCCTGTGGTTGTTGCCAAGACAAAAATTGCTTTCCACAAGTAGAAAATATTTCTAAACAAAGTATTTAAGTAATACCCCTGTTCATAAAGTAAAATACAAAATGGGAGAAATGAGTTGAAGATATACTTATTAACCAAAAGGAAATCAAACCTAAAGATTTGCTAAATTCTCTGACTCTGTATATTCTAGGAGGGGGGAGATAGAGGGAAGAGATCATCTTAGTGTGGCCAAAAGACTGTTTCATAATAGAATAATGAAGGGGGTCTGATCTGGGTGTCTACAATTACAGCACTCAAGAGGTTGAGGTGAAGGATATAAACTCAACGACAACTTCAGGTACATAGCAATATCTTGTACTAGAAAAAAAGTGTGCATAGTTTCTGGGGCTGAGATCATTTGTAGAGAGCTTGCCTGATATGCTCAAAGCCCTGGATGGGTTCAATTCCTAGCATAGACTAAGGTGGATGTTTTGACATATGCACATAACCCCCAGTGCTAGGGAGTAGAAGTTGGAGTTGAGAAGTTCCAAGTTCAATTCCAAGGCTAGCCTATGCTACATGAATCCATATATTAAAAAATAAGTAAAGTTTAGTATGAATAAGAATTGTGGGCTTACATAGTTCCCATCTAAGTGGGAGGACTGCCAACTACACTGGAAGATAAGAAGATGGAAGGAGGATGCTTAGACATCTTGAATTTTAGAGATAGAGGCTACAGATTAAATTGAACTATGAACACAGCCTGTTCTTCAGTGTATGAAAATCCCAAATGTAACCAAGAGATTGCCAAGATTCCTCTCCTATTTCAAGATGGAGAGCATTGCCACACTTTCAATATACTAGTTTATTATTGTAGCTTACTACAACATGACACCATTTTGTGAAGATATTGATATGATACTCCTCCATTCTGTAAGTTATAGCTCTTTATTTATGAGAAAAGAAAAAAGTTCCATGCTAGCAGTTAGCAAAATTGGTAGTTAATTGCACATTTATAAAATTCTCTCCTATATCATTTACTACAATATAAATTGCAAAACAGTTAAAAATGGGTAGACGTTTTTGAGTATTTTAAAATGAAACATGGTGCTGAGAAGTATGTCTGTTTTCATGAATGACCAGTAATGCCACTTTGCAAATTTTACATTAGAAATAGTTCTCCTAAATCCTGGTTCCAGGGGTGAGATACCAGTCTTTGAGATATTGATCAGGTTTGTCCTAGAAACCTGCAAAACGATGCAGGTGATTGCCACTGCAATTAGTTGACCACCAGAACTCAATGATAAGATCCTAATTCTGAAGACATTATATACTTTGGCCACTGGACATGGGGAAATCAATTTAGTACTGAGTAGAAAGATTCTTCAGACTGTTGGTCAGTTTTTAGCATGTGGGATGGTCTTATGGGAAAAATACATCAACAATCTTATTCATTTGGGAACCCTGTGGATTGAAATAAGTAAGATGTGCCCATGAGTGGAATAGTAGCATAAATGTGAGGGTAATCCACCACTTTCTAGTTGGATTTAAGCCACACTCCACAGGAAAAAGTGCATACCAAGTACTGTAAATGTCTCAGAACTGGTGGCTTGGAAGTACATAGAGCTCAGTGGTAAACTACTGTGCTATTTTGCTAAATATGTAGTATTAAACTGTATGCTAAATATGTGTCTCTATGTCCATAGACTAGCGCAACTCCTAAACCTCATCAGATAAGATCGCAATGGATAGCGATTAATTCAGAGACTTCCAACTGTCATCCACAGAATAAGTGTCTATAGAGTGTTCAGTCATAAATGGGCCATCTGTATCATACTCCCCTTCCCTAAGGCTCAGGAATCAGCATAGAAGAGGAAGTGGGAAGTTTGTAAAGCTTGAGGTCAGGGAGGACACCTGTGAAACTGTTTATTTGATGTGACAAGCCACTGCACTTAAGAACTCACTGAGGCTACGGTTGCTTGTGTAAAACCTGCACAAGACCAATCCAGTTAGCATTGAAGCATGGGGATGTGTGTTTTATGAACTCCCTCCCTTGTTGAGGAGCTATTGACAACAGACAGCTTCTTGGGAGAGGTAAAGTCAGTTTTTATTAAGGCATGGAGCCTGGTAGGTCAACCATGCTTCAGTGGATAGCTTTTGCTCATGAGTATATAGGAAATGCAAATTGCAGTTGGTGAGTTATTAAAAGGCAAAAAAATGAGATAAAAAAGTTAGGAGGGTTTAGAGAGGTAGGGGGTGGCTCAGGAAGTTAGGGATATGAGTGAGAGGTGAATATGATCAAGGAATTGTATGAACTTTTCAAAGAACTAATAAAAATATTGCATTTAATTTTTTTTCCAAATTGTACATACAGTTATTATCCCCATCATTGCTCTTGAGATCCACTGACATTTGGATACTTTAGCTTTTCTATGGAATCTGTACACTCTGGAATTATTTAAAGTCTTTATCACCCATGTTAAACTGCCCAATTAATATAGTCTGTCTTTATCCATGTATAGGCCACTCCATGGTACCATTGGAAAACTTCCATTTTTCAGTTCAGCATATATTCATTGTATGACTTTCCCCTTTAATTAAGATAGTTGACCCATGCTGGCACATCCTTACCATTCATAAGTGGGATGCATAATCAATTTTTAAAAATATCTATTTTCATTTCCTACCTTTCTACCATTTCACTATATTTACCTTTCATTTCATTTTAACTGTTTATTATAATTTCAGTTTCCAGACACAGTTTCTGCTCTCTAAATGTGCATCTCTTATATATTCTTCCCTTCTCATTGATGCAATGTTTTATTTCTTCATCTCACCTCTGTTTTCTAGAACATGTTACTGTTTGTTTTTGTGTCTGTTCAATTAAATTCCTTCCTGACACCTGTGTGATCTGTTACTGTCTTCTGAGTAGCCAGTTTATAACTGTGCAAGAGAAGGCTCAATTGCCCTTTCATTCCAGGGTGATCGGGTTGCTACTGTAGGAAGCCCTGGTTTTAGTGTCCTTAGGTTTTTCTTTGAGGGTGACTAAATTCCCAAAATAAGACTCTTTGAATATATTTACTGAAAAAGCTTTCAACCTATTGTGGGGGATACTGAGTCTTGATATTTTGTAGACAAATTCCTCAGTTCATTCTCTTCTCTGCTTTGTGGTCCCAAGTCCTCTGGCTTTGTTCTTAGTGGGCAATGAACAAAACTTCATTCTGGTGGCTGCATAAAGGACAGACATGCCACGGCTCTTGGTCAGTCTTCATACTAAGATGGGAACATTGAATTCTCAGTTCTACAGACATAAAACCATTTCCATAGACTTTGAGGAGTCGTTGGTGAAAACTGACTTGCTTTCGGAATTTTTTCTGGATTCATGTTTTCACAAATCAGCATTCCCGAGTGTGCTGTATTTTCTTTAACAACTATACCATGTTTCCAGGTTGAACCATGTGCTGGAGTTTTCCCATGTACTTTGGTCTTCAAATTTTTTCCTAAGCCTTCCAAAGTAGTTATTGCAGCATGACTACCTTGCTCACAATGAAATTTTTGGCAAGCAGCGCTGTGTCAGGCATATTAGAGGGTACCTAGTAAGACCGACTAACTAAATGAAGGAATCATCACTCTGTATACCGTTTCATTCTCCTTGTGTGAACAAGGCTGCACCAATAAAGCAAAGTCACTTATTGATCCCATTCATATGACTCTACAAAATTCTTAAGTATTCTTTGCTTAGTGCAAAGTTGTGTGTAGACCTCTCATGTGTCCTAGAACTCTGCTTGTGGGGATATCTTATTGATATAAATGAACCATCTAGACTAAAACAGAGTACCAACCTCCATAAATGACAAAAAAACTCATATGTGACTGATGCTACCATCTGCCCAGTTTCCACTTAACATGCATATTAGTTCTTTGAATAGATTATTGGATGGTGAAGGTCACTTTATGGTGGCCTTTCGAGTATGGGGTCATCACAAATAACCTCAAGCTGCAGCTGTGACCAACAGGGAAAATGACTTCAACTGTTGACACATGCCCTTGGTCCAGATATAATAGGCCCTAATAACATTAAGTATAGAAAACAGGGACAAAAGAATACATGGATTCACAAAATTGTCCATTGCATGTATCCTAATAGGTTTCCTATAATGGGAAGACCTTCAACGTGTGCATGCCAAATGTTTGTGCATCTCCCCCTTCATTCTCTTGATTTGTATGGTTTCCAATCACAATAATTACTGTAAAGTAAAACTATGATTAAAATTGGTAATGTTGTTACTAAACTCTGCCTTAATGGTTACTTGTGTGCAGTACCATATAGTTAGGCTGGTTACTGTGCTTGAAGGGAAGCTAGACAAAAGCAGGGCCCTTGCTTTATTAGAGAAATGCTTGAAAAGGTAAACTCCAATTACAAGTCTTGAAATAGAAGTCTAAGATTATACTCATTACGATCCAGTCAGTAGGGGTACACACCTTTAAACCCAGCACTTGGGAGGCAGAGACTGGAAGATCTCTGATAGTTTGAGGCCAGCCTGATCTACAAAGCAAGTCCCAGGACAGACAGGGATACCCAGATGTATCTCAGGCAGTCATTACATGACAAAAACCAGTTTTAAAGTTAACTCCAAGAAGAAATCTCTTTCTTGAAGAAAAACAGACACTTATTTCTGTAAAACACTAAAGGACACCATGAGAGTAAAATGTTTCAGAATCATTGGTGCTGAGGCAAGCAATGGCTAGTTTTTGAATATAAAATAGTGGCTGCTGGCTAAAGGGCTGAGATGTGGTGCTTCCGTTTGTCCTGCCTCCACGAATGACAGTGTTACAGCTTGCACCATCACAGTATTTTCTTTTCATTTTACTTAAGTGAAAAAAAAAATGAAGGGAGAGTCTCTGTTGTTCAGGCTGACTACATAGTCAAGGATGACCGCAAACTTCTGATCCTCCTGATGCTACCTCCTTAGTGCTGGGATTCCAGGTGTAAGTCTAAAGGCCTGGTTTTGTCACTGCTTATGTTGATGATCTAACCCAGGGATTCATGCATTTCAGATAAGCAGTTTTCTGAACTACACTCCAAATCCTTCATCTTTGTTTCAATGACTGCTCAAATGCCATCAGACATCCCAATATGCAGTGTTTTGCAGTGACAAGAGTTGTGTCTTCTCACTTACTTTGCTCCATATGTGGAGGTGACTATTTTCTGAGCTCAAGATAGGTCTGGTCCACTGTGGTCCTCTGCTCCCTTTACTGCTAGGAGCCAGTGAGCATCTTGAAGTATACTTTCTACTTTCTAATTAGATTCATTAAATTCTATAGGATTAAAATTGGCCACATTTTTATTTGTTGATTATGAACACATCTGAATCACAGAAGCCTAGGAACATAGTTTTCAGGGTCTTTCAAAGGTTTCTGTTGGCAAATTCTCACCCAAAACAAACAATGCTTTTTTTCTTTCTTTCTTTTTTTTATTATTTGGTGTCCTATAGAAACAATTGCCCAAAAGAAAGAGAAAAAACTTATTGCTAACTTCAAAATTGATTTTTCTTATGTAGTCTTTACATAATATATAATACAATGAATTTTTAGTAACTTGATAAATATCATTTTGGACAAGGGTTTAAAAACCTTGAAGAAATTGTTTCATATAATCTTCATATCATATTCAGTTAGTGGTGGACCCAGAATTTTAACAGATATGAAAGGAACTGTTTTAACTTAATGTGGGCACGTAGATTTCTAAATGACATGCTAGTGACAGTAATTATGCATGTGGCACTCAGGAGTCAAATGCTGCTCCAAGCATTCTGTACGTAATCTGTTTCTTCCTCCAGATCACTGCTAGAAGCTTGTCTACTTCAACCTCATTTTATAGGTGAGAGAAATCTCTCCTGAAGAAGACAGTGCCTTTAGGTGGCAAGAAAACATGACTGAGCCCGTTTAAAGTATACACCCTGCCAGCTACCTTGTTTTAAAATGTAGCTTCTACTTAGGAATCTAAGAAATATTTCACAGTCACACAGTTAAAACATTTCAAACAAGAGTTCACCATCTTAGGATTTTGAAGTGTCAATTAAAAAACAGCACCCAAAATCAAGAGTGACATTCCATGGTGAACATTTAGAGAATATACCGAAGCCTCAGAGGGAGGACCTCAGGTCATCCATGTACAGGACACAGCACTATACACCTTGTGGGAAAGTGATCCCAGGGTCCTGTCTTTAAATCTTGAGTTACAAAGGAAAGAGAAACAAGTTGTGCCAATGTTTGAAAAGCAGCCTGCCATGATCTTCCCTACAGAAGTTCACATCATGAGTTTCTGGGCCGACTGCTGTTTCTATGAAGGCAGAGAACAATTATTTGATTCTATGTTCTTTCATTTGTACTTATTTAAAAATCTTTATATATACTTATATATATATATGAATATGCATACACATATATGTGCATATATATTATGTATATTGCATTCACATACTGTTTTCAGGGGTGGGACTGACTGGGATGGTAGGGAATGAAGAATGACAGACAAATGGACACATGGACAGAAAACTGGGATTGCATGGTCTGAGATCTCAGATGGAGAAACTCCTGCACCCTAGAAATCCCATGTGGTGCTATGGGTTGAATAGAGAAGTAGAGTTATTGCATACAGATGAACAAGGAGGCAGGGTTATTACATACAGAAAAATGAGGAGGCAAGGTTAGTATATATAGCTGCATCAAGAAGACAGGTTGAGCCAATCTTGGTTGCAGCAACTTTTGTAGGGGAACAGTACTCAGGCCATAAATACCTGGGGGGAGAAGGCTGTGGTGGATATTTTGTGGGGAGAAGGCTATGGGGGACATTTTCTGCATACACCATCAGCATTCACACCTGGGACAAAGGAAGGCTTTACTGTTTCCCACTGATACTCACCTCCCAGGGCGAAGCCAGACTTCACCATTCCTCCATGTGTCTGAGGCACTGTGCTCCTTGACATGGCCATGCTCATGTCAGCAGCATAATTCACTTCAGGTTTTATATTCAGAGTATATTTGGAGTTATCTTGTAGTGGAGCTCCGGTGTCCCTATTACACACCACAGGCTAATATATACAAAGCCCAGCACTAGAAATGAGTTACAAAGTTGTCGGCCAGTGGATCCCACAGATCTACAAGCATTACAAACAAGATGTCATTGGTCTTGGTTACCCTCTAGAATTTGACAGTCAAACCCAATTGCTATATATATATATATTATAAATTATAACATATATAATTTAGTCACAGAACATGGAGAAATCCAGCTGGTACTGTATCGAAAGCTTTATTACTGGATAGCTTCATGGTGATTGAATGGGCTATGCAGCTTAATATAAAAGAAATATAATCACCAGGCTTACCCACCCGTGAACCCTGCAGTTACAATAACGACTAACCTGGAAAGATATGTTCACTGATGCGGTAGTGGCACAAATACCATGGGAGTAAATAACTACTTTCTGATTAGAAAGACTGCTCTGTATCATTATCAGGGCTAAGAAACAGACAGGTCATGGGTATCAGGCAAGGACCTAGTACTATTACTGTGTTAAATAGGCGTACTATTGGACTGACACCTTATGACTTCCAGTTATATCCATGGATTAGAGCATCTCTCAACCTTCATCAGAGAAACTTCTTTTTGTAGCAGATGACTGTTAGCAAAGAGGCCCACAAGTGATCTGATCAAGGAGCAGAAAGTAAGAGACTGGAATGTTCATCCCCGAATGGTACATCTATGTCATGCCCCCTTCTTTCAAGCCTTGGGGATCATTGTGGAATAGAGGGCAGAAAGATCGCAAGATCCAGGGGTAGGGAACATCTTTAAAAAACTGCACTTTCTGTACATGATAGTGCTGTGGTACACATGAATTCACTCATCTGTGAGAGTGTGCACAAGACCTGCATGAGCTAAAACCAGACAAAATCCTAGCCTGAAGTGAGGAGGGAGAAACTAAGTCCCTTCTTAGCTAAGACACTATTGCAATTGATGTTATCTGGAAGAGGGAGAATCCGTTTTCTGAAGGGTATGGCAAGTTGACGCCATTGTGTAGATGACCTTGCCCCCAAGAGTATATGGGCAGCACAAATTAGACTTGATAATTTTTCTAAAAATATCAAAAACAGGACATTACCTGTGAAAGTGGAGTGGATCTCCGAATTAAGCAAATATGTCATATGTAATCTACAAAGAATTAATATTTAAAAATAACAATAGTAGCATGGATGATGTTGTGGAGTTTTACTATAGGTTTTTCTTTGTTTTTATTTCAAATAATTTCCTCCTACCAGCATAGTAGTCTTTGTAGAAAAGTACTAAAAAAATGCCAATTGCCCATTCACAGACTGTATTAAATCAACAAGCTTTCTTTAATTAGTAATGTATAAGATCTCAGAGGCCAAAGTTACATTCATCTGTTTCTTGATATAGGGATCAGTGGTGTAAGACTGAACAAATACACACACACACACACACACACACACACACGGTACGGGAGAATTGTCTGTATTCTGTCAGTCATGTATTTTAATAAAATGCTGATTGG
>LOJH01030451.1:1988-13601 GCA_001685095.1 Ellobius talpinus | reverse complement strand
AGAGACAGAGAGAGAGACAGACAGACAGACAGAGAGGGGGAACAAACAAATAATAGAGAAATTCTAAGTGACAGAGTAGAAGTAATACTGGACAGAGCAAGTTCTATGACAGCCCGAATTTAACAGAGAAACCCTCTCTTGACAAACAAACAAACATAGAAAACATAGACAGGCTGTGATTTTTTACACCTTTAATCCCAGCTCTCAGGAGGCAGAGACAGGCAGATCTCTGTGAGTTCAAGGCCAGCTTGGTCTACAGAGTGAGTTCCAAGAAACCTGGAACAGTTACACAGAGAAAACCTGTCTCAAAAAAGAAAAACAGAAGAATCAAGATGGTACTGGCAGCTGCAGTGGCCTGGTTGTCATGCTTCAGGCTCCTGGATGTGGCAGTGAAGGCTGTAGTTTAGGCAAGGGACTTAAACTCTCTGGAAAGTGAGTGACCCCGCACCTCTTCTCCAGAGAGAACAGACCAAGAGAGGACCTCCATGAGGACAGGAGGCTTTAAGGAATAGCGAGAGAACATCACTCACACCCAGCAGGGACCATGATTGGGATCATCAAGAAACTGATCCTGGACACCAGGAAGTGCAAAGACCACACTGCAGCTATGAACTTGGCTGGGCAAGGTGGGAAATGAGTAAGTAAATGGTAGAGTATAGGAGAGAAAGACGGAAGCAAATAGGTGGTAGAGAAATGGAAGGTCAGCGGTTTGTATGCTGTCAAATGAGGCAGAACAGGAGACACGAAGGCGGTTGCTGTTCTTGCTTCCTGGGAAAATGTGAATTGTGCTGCCCATCAATAGAACCAGTAACAAACACAAGTCCTGGTGGGCCTATGCCTTTTTCCTTTGAGAAAACTGACCACTGGATGAGGTAATGTGACGCCTAGAGCCACATACTCCCAGGAGGAAACAGTACCTGCAGAATGGAGACCCACAAGTGACTGAACATGTCCTGCTGTGTTTACTTCTCACCATTGGCCTAGCTGCTAATCGCTTTAGCTGGCTGTGGTAGCAGTTCAACTGTGAGACTGGACAGCTCTATGTTGAATTACAGTTTTACTGTGGTGTCTCCTATTTTGGCCAGAGATTCATTTTCTCTGGAAGTTTTGGGTTGGAAGGACACTTGAAGACACCCAGATACCCTGCCCAATGCATGGGTCTCACACAGCATTAGCCCACTATGATGTGCAAGTGTGAGGTAGAGAGACAGGAGAGAAAGAGAAGCAGAACAGCTTAAGTGCTACAAAGACAGGCAGGTCTTGAGATGTAAGGGTGGAGAGGAACAGCCTCGTGTGAGTAGCCTGTGAAGTCACCTGAGGCTTTGGTGAAATCCCAGCCCGTATAGCTTCTGAGGGCCATGTCTGAGTCCATACAGCATAGGGGGTTTGTGTTGATGAGATGACCATCGCCCATGTTGCCACTAAAGACCAGGTAGATGTCCCAGGCCTGAACAACTGCCTGGGACTACACTGATATCCAAGGGCTTCACAGAATTGGTCTTGTCCTCCCTGGCTATAGCACTAGGGAGAGCTGGTTCTGCCCCTCACCTGCTACAGCATTCTAGAGAGCAGGAGGGGGGGGGCGCACCCTGTCCAGGCAACACAGTAGGATTGGCTCTGGTAGTGGTGGCATGGGTGAATTATCCCTGAGAGCATCAGAGTTGCGGAGTTGGTCTCTATCTTCCATGCAGTGGCATGGGTTAGGGAGAGATGCCCTAACGTCCCTTACCTTTTGCTGCCTGCCTGTGGCAGCTGGATAAGCTGACTCAGGGGTCATGAGAGCAGGAGAGCTGGCTCTGCCCCTCACCTGCTGCACCTCACCTGGGCAGCACAGTAGAGCTAGCCTCATTGGTGTGGGTGGGGGTGAGCCAGCTCTGAGTGTCTGAGATTGAGAGAATGCCCCTGCACCTTGCTATGTGTAGCATTGGGTGAGCTAGCCAGGGCAGTGTTGAAAAATGGTGGTGAGGATGTGAGACAGCTGGCAGGCCGACCAACTCAGCTACCACCTAGGTATAAATCAGGGCTATGAGTTGGCCCATTCTAACATCCACCCCATCTATGAACTCCTGGAGCATGTAAAAGGGGCTTGTCCTGCAGATCCAAAGCTGTGGGATCTCTACAAATATTGGGGACCAGCCTCAACAAAGATACCACTTGCCAGGGTAGGGGCATAGGGATTAGAAATATAAGTAAAGAGTACAAAGATGTGAAAATAATAAAACAGCAAATACAGAATAGTACTGGGAGGAGGTTCCAGTGAATACTGAAATTGTCCACATTTAATTTCCAATTGCTTAAAGTACCCTGACCCCAAGAGGTAAAAGTAAGATTTAAAAAAAAACTGCATTAAGATGATACAAGGAAGTGAAACAGGCCAGTTGAAGGTTGCAGGCTACATTATGGATGAACATTCTGTTGCTAGAACAAAACAAATCACACACCCTAGACCAAAACATTCTGCAGGCAAACCACTCCTCGGGTGGAATCCAATGTTATTTCCTTTAGGAACTGGAACATTAGTTAGATCCACAGACTTTTGTTTGAGGTAGAAACATATCTACTTCTCTATTCCTAAAATGCAAGGTCTGGATATTAGCCACACCTGTTGACAATAACCTTGAGTGAGCAGAACTACTCTCTGAACTACACCTAAGAGGGACCTTTGTTTGAGGTAGAAACACGATAACCTTGAAGGAATCGAGGAAGTTCCAACTCTCTGACCTTTGGCCAAGGCAGAAATTGGCTCACATTTTTGAGCCTCCACACACAACAGAGGGCAGCAACAAGATATCCAAGTCGAGTGCCAGGCTCCATTTGTTGAATATTGACCTTCCCTCCTGAATGGCATGAGTTCTATTCATGAAGTCATTAACAGTATCTGTATTGTAAAGGGTACTTCATACTGTCTCATGTAGAAGTTTCAGATTTCACTCTGCAATCCTGAACCACTTGGAGTTGAGTTTTGGGTAGGCTGAAAGACAAGAATCTGATTTCATTCTTCTCGATATTATTTCCTAGCATTGTTTGTTGAAGGATACATTTTCCTCTAATAAGTGTTTTTGGAGGTTTTGTTAAAAATTAGGTGGTTGGTAACTATGCAAACTTAATTATATCTGGAACCTTTATTCCATTCATTGATCTGTGTCCAGTTTTTTGTATTCCATTCTAGAAATTATAATAAATCCAGATGTTGATCAATGGATGAATGGCTAAGGAAATTATGGTACGCATATAAAATAAAATTTTATTCACCTATAAAAAATGGAAATTGAGAAATTCACAGGAGAATAGATAAAACTGGAAAATATCACACTAAGTGAGCCCAGAGACAACTCCCAATATATTCACGCATATCAAATTTTAGATTTGAATGTTGGATCTGACTGTTTAATTTGAAATGTCTGTAGAAACTAGAAAAGGGGAAATTAGAAAAAGCCTCAGAGGGAGAAATGGTATTAGAACATATATGATACAGAAATAAAGAAAGGGAATAGTGGAAAGAAAAGTTTAAGTCAGGATTGAAGTCAGTGATGAAGGACAGAAGATGGTAGGGGAGGTCAATCAAAACCAAAGACATGTGGAAAGCCTAATGAAAACTGGCCAGTGAGTAAATTCAAAACATATAAAGGACTTTAAACGAGGTAACCTGATTGGGTGGATAACCCTTCCACTAGAAGCCATGGGTTATTAAATGATATCTCAGTGCCATGTGTGGGATACATCCCTATCAATTGTCTAGGGAGTCGTCATTGTCCCTCAAAACAATATGGGTTATTGCTGTTGTTCCTGGTTGTCCACAAAAAATAAATCCTAAGAACCTATTGCTGAAGACGCCACAAATTTGGGTTGCAGAACGTCGAGATGTCAATCTGAAACTGACCTGGAAGCATCCTATTTTCTAGCTAGATGTATCTACAAAGACCTCTGGCAAAGAAAACTGACCCATCAATGAACTGACCATCAATGAACTGACCCAGTGGTGGGCCGGGTGTGGTGTAAATGCCAATCTTCCAGGCAAGATGTTCCTGTGTGTGCAGCAGTGGATGAGCACTATGGGGTAGTAAGCAACTGCTTTCTTGTTAGATTTGAAACCCACTCCCCAGGAAGAAATTCATGGTACTGTAAACATGCTCCCCGCCACGGGTGGAGAGGTCCTAAGTGGGAATCTACTACAGTTGTTTTGTTAAATGATACTGTGTAGCATTTTCTTCCAACATTAAAACCTTCCATCTTGGAGGGATGATCCTAAGGCATAGGGCATTGAAAAAAAGGAGGTGAAACAACAGGATGTTCTCAGGGAGAGTGAAACCCTGCATCCCTCAGGGAAGCTCTTTAAAATCAGTAGGTGAACAACTCAATATAGCCCCAGAAAGTTGCTACAGCTGGCCAGGTTCACTAGCTTCCTCCCTAGAGAGCACATAAACAAGTAAGGCTGTTCAAAGTCACTCCCAGACAACTTGAAATATCAAAAAGAGGCTCAAATCAGCCAACCAGCCTGGGAAACACAGAGACTAACTGAACTGCTTATAAGAAACAAAGATCAACTGAGCTGTCTGGAAGAGGATCCGACCAACCAAGTTACCAGGAAAGGACATTCTACAACTTGAAGAGCTGCTGACAATTTGTGCAGTGTGCCCCATATTCCCTATTTTGCAAGCTGCCACCCATTCTGAGGTGGGTTTTGGCAATGCAATTGTTTTCAGGCTGTTTCTGCCCCCTGAAAATAATTCCAACAAAACTCATTGGTTCACCAAGTTGGCTATAATGGCATCAATACTTCAATTTGTCATACGTTCTCTTTCTGAGGTGAGTAGACATCTATTTGCATCTCTCAAAAATAGTTCCACATAAAAATGGTTATATTGTGCAAATACTTTGAAAATATTTTGTTTGTACCAATAGATTATTGTTTCTCTTTCTCTTTATTATTTAAATATTTACTTTTATTTATTTTTCATATTTTTATGTGTTTCCCTCTACCAACTCCCAGATCCTCCCTACCTCTCTAACTACCCAAACTCATACTCTCTCACCTAGGAAAATAACCCACAAAATTAAAATAAAAACAAACAAAAAATAGTCAGATGAAAAAATGCCAAAACAAAACAAAAAGTCCACACAAAACTCCATGGAGTTCATTTTGGGTGTGCCAACTCTCTGAGCACTAAAATTGCCCTGGAGTGTGGTTGATATATCCAGTAATACTCTACTGGGGAAAAAATCCTATTTTTTTCCCTTTACCAGCAGGTATCAATTGGCAATAGCTTCTTGATTAGGGATGAGACTTTGTATCCACTTCCCCTTTTCAGTGAGGGAATTTTGTCTGACTTGAATTTGTGTTGTGAGTATGGCCAGTCTCTGTGAGTTCATATGTGTATCAGTTCTATTGTGTCTGGAAGACATTGCTTGGAGTCATCCACCATTTATGGCTTTTACAATCCTTTCTCAGCAAAGCTTATTTTTGTATTACATAGTGTTTAGTGTGGAGAGTCATAACTGGTCAAAGTGCTGACTAGAGATAGATTCTGGGTATTCAGCTCTAAATGGAATTCTGTAAACCTCCCAAGGTTCAATGAACAGCATAGAAGAAGGAACAGAAAGAAATGTAAGAGCTGGAGGATGGGGAGGCTACAGTGAAATATGGTTATCTGTGTAAGTCCTGTACAAGAAAAAGTCACTCACCTATCCAGAATTGATGAAGGAGAAATCCATGAGGTCCCATTCCAAGAAGAGGAGTTACTGACCATTAGTAAATAACTGCTGGTGGATGGGAGTTATTTTTCTTTTAGGGTACAGCCAGTGGTATGGGTTTCATGATCTAATTAATAACTCCAAGTTCATGATCAAGAAGCTAGCACTAAACAATCTCCATTCGCTAATTTTTTTAAAAGACAAAAGTAGGAGAGTGTTATGTTAGGAACATATGTTATGTTAGGAAGAAGGGAGAATGGAAGAAGAAAAAGAAAGAACAAGGTATGAACATGATCAAAACACATTATATACATTATGAAATTATCAAAGAATAATTACATTATTTTTTGAGCTGGTCATGTGTGCCTGATGCTTGTAACCCCAGTGCTTGGGACACAAACACAAGGGTTCTCCAGGGTAAGTAGCTGGTTAAACTAAGCTCTGGTTTCAGGAAGAGACCATGACTTGATAAGTAAAAGAAAGTGAAAAGCTATCAACAAAGATATCCAATGTCAAAATCAGCCCTCCACATTCACAGATATATATACACACACACACACAAATGCATGTGCCCCCATATGTGTGACTATGCATATACATTCACATACACTTGGATACTATATGCACATATATATGAGAAAATATAAAAAGATCTCTGATTTCTTTTTAAATGTCAGCACCTGTGTGGGTGGTACCTGTTCTCACTGTGTATCCATCTTCAGTGTATGGTGAGTGTGGTAGTGAAGATAACACTGAGCCATAAAGTATGGAGGAATTAGCTCTCTACTTTCAAGACCTCTTGTGCATTAGTCCCCCTGTTAGAGGGATGCATCTGTTGGTGTCAAGGAGTCTGCAGGAACATCTGCTGGATGTGGAGGCTCTATAGCTATGACTCACACTTAGATGGATCCAGACATTGATCCACTTAGACCTATCAAACCCCAAGTGACTCTCAGTTGTTGCAATTGCTCTTGCCATTGGGAATAGGGCTGTATTTCTGTTATGCATTTTGTTCCCTTAACCCAGGCTCTTGTTGTCAGTACCATTTAGCTTGTCAGCATCAAGCCTTCCTGCTCTCCTCAACTGACTCACAGGTCTACCACCTGCACTGGGCCTGTGTCAGGTGGAGTTTAGGCTTCCTGTCTCAAGGCTTTTCTACATTCTTAGATCTCCAGAACAACTCAGTTGAAATAATAGGTTCTTTTGAGTGCTGTGCATTTGTCTTAAGTGTTCTTTTCACCAAGGCTTCCTAGTTTACATTTTGAAAAACTGCTTCTTCTCTCCCTGGCAGGATGTCGTAGCTGGGTCTGTTGACAGAGATTTCTGTCCCGCAGGGTCCCACAGCCATTCAGTTCTAAAGATACACACAGAGGCCTACATTAATTATAAACTGGTTAGCCTATTAGCTCAGGCTTTCTTATTAACTATTTCTTACATCTTACATTAACCCATAATTCTTGTCTATGTTAGCCATGTGGTTTGGTACCTTTATAAGTGAGGCGTTCTCATCTTGCTTCCTCTGCATCTGGGTGATGACTGTAGACTGAGGCTTTCCTCTTCCCAGAATTCTCCTATTCTGATGGCCCCGCCTATACTTCCTGGCNCCTACATTAATTATAAACTGGTTAGCCTATTAGCTCAGGCTTTCTTATTAACTATTTCTTACATCTTACATTAACCCATAATTCTTGTCTATGTTAGCCATGTGGTTTGGTACCTTTATAAGTGAGGCGTTCTCATCTTGCTTCCTCTGCATCTGGGTGATGACTGTAGACTGAGSCTTTCCTCTTCCCAGAATTCTCCTATTCTGATGGCCCCGCCTATACTTCCTGGCTACTGGCCAATCAGCATTTTATTAAACCAATACAAGTAACAAATCTTTACAGAGTACTTCAAGACCATTGTCCCACAGCATGAGTCTTTAGTATCTTCTGCTCCTTAATAAATATGTTCTCACTTCCTTTGTGAATTTCTTAAGTTCTTTCTATCTTTGGAAGTCTCTTTTTTTCCTATTCTTTTCCTTTACTTGGTCACAAAAAGTCAGCTTTTAGTCTGCCATCTCACCTAGGAGTTGAAGGACTATCTTGTCAAGGCTCTTCTTATCCTTTTATTTTCAGTAATGCTGCTTTTACCCTCAGGCACCACATTAATATGGGCTTTCACAAAGAACATAACTATAGATGCTGTGGGACAATGGTTTTACCCTATAAAGATTTGCTTCTTGTACTTGTTTAATAAATTCTGATTGGCCAGTAGCCAGGCAGGAAGTATAGGCGAGGCAACCAGGTAAGAAGTAGAGGCAGGACAATGAGAACAGGAGAATTCTGGGAAGAGGAAAGGATCAGTCTGCAGTCATCACCAAGATACAGAGGAAGCAAGATGAGAATGCCTTGCTGATGAAATATACCTAGCTACATGGCGAACACAGATAAGATTTATAGGCTAATATAAGTTATAAGAGTTGTAAGAAGCCTGAGCTCCTAGGCCAACCAGTTTATAATTAATGTAGACCTCTGTGTATTTCTTTGGGCCTGAATGGCTGCAGGACCCGGGCAGGACAGAAACCTGTTAACATATAGAGAACAAATTGCTTGCATATATTCTATTTAATGTTGTTTTCCAGCCCAGTGGAATAGGTACTTTAGTAGTCTTACCAATCGGTACATGAATGATGAGAAGAAACAAGAGGATACATTATTGTGGTCATGTAGCTAAGTAATGATCACATTACAGCTAATATAACTATTCTTCAGAGGGATAAGAGACAGGGAAAGGAGTAGACATAGAATAGATATAGAAAATAAGTTAACATATAAAAAGGTAGATAAGTAATAGACAGTCAGATGTAAACATGTAAAAGGACACTGCTCACATTATTATGGGGCCTTTTAAGTTTCATAAGTAATGTATAGGCTATAGAAATAAAGAAGCTGATAACATGGTTCAATCCGCGTACAAATGTCTCAGGACCAGAGAAATGACCATGTAACTCAATTTAAGATGCAAGGCTTGAGAATGTGGGGAGCCACTGTTGATAGTCTTTTTCAAAGCCCAGAAAAAATGGCGTTCTATGTTGAAGAACCGCAGAAGAATGTCTAAGTTCCAGGAGGAAGAATCAGCATTCCTTCACTTATGTCTTTCTATTCAGTCCCTAGTTGACTAAGTGATGCCCACTCTGATTGAGAGAAGAGTTTCCCACCCATCCCACCAACTCACATTCACTCTCCTCTGTCAATACCATAGAAAACCTACCTAAAAAATATTTCATCAATTCTGTAGGCTCACCATGACAGGAACAAAGTCAAAATTAGTCTCTACATATCTCAACCACTACAAATCAAGTTATCAAATCCAGGAAGAAGTATAAATCAGCTTGTCATGAGGAAGGTGTTGGAAAATGGCCTGAATCATATTACTAAATTTCTTTATTTACCTTGTCTCCTTTTGAGCTGCTATAGCAAAATCACCAAAGATCAAGGGGCTCAACAACAGAAATTTAATCCTCACAGTTTTGAAAGCTAAAGGACCAAGATAAAGGTTCATAATCATATAAGGTCTCTCAATGGCTTACAAATAAGCATCTTCTCCTTACAGCCTCATTTGTGGAAGTGTACTCGAATTTCTATCTTATCCTCTCCAATTAAAGTAACTAATCCTATCCTAGGGGCCCTACCCTCAAGACTGATATAAGTCTGCTCATCTTCTAAGATGTCTACCTTCAAATATCATTATCCTGAGAGTTGGTGGAATGATTACAAATCATATATGAATATGCATATATTAATAAGAGTAGGAATTGAAACTCAGGGTAGATACTAACAATCAGTCCATAGTACCTTATGACATATATATATATATCTCCAAAAAATGGATGAAAAGTTTACAGCTGAATCATGAGTGTAGAGCTGAAATTACTTAAGACAGTTTCATTACTGTCAATGTTAATCTAGGTAGAGTTGAAGCTGGGTGTATGATTGATTAATCCTCAGTTTTGTTATTAATCCACTTAATGATCTGTAATAATTATTTAAGGCCTTTAAGGAAAAGTGATTCCATCTTCAAAAAAGCAGACTGCAAATCTTCTGATAGAGAAGATTAGGTTACATATGTAAAAGACCTATAAGTGCTTTGTATTCAGTAGGTGCTTAATAGATGGTTTCTAATTTGTGTTTCAATGATAAGAATGAATGTATTTATGGTATGTCAAGTGTTTCCAGGTGACTTACTGGGTCTTACCAAACTGAAAGTCACTAAAGTACTTAATTGTTGCCAAAACTCTAATTGGGTGAAAATAATTCATTTTAGCCCTTCTAGCAAATACTCACATGTTGGGGCTTTTTCAGAATAGACTACACTGTGCTCGGTCCTTCCCTAGGTGGCTCTAATGTCCTCCAAAATCTCTGTGCCTTGGCAGCATTCATTGTGTAAATTCCTGAAATGGGCTTAAATAATTGATTGAGGAAAAGAATGAAGAACTCATACTGCTTAAAAGATTAGATTTTGACTCTCATGAGCCAAATTATCTTCCTGGAAAGTGCTTTCTTTGGTCTTTTAACACAATGAACTTCATCTTGACTTTGATTCTGCTCACTATCTAGGGGTATTCTCTCCAAAGGAGGTAGGGATGGTAGAGTATTAGTGTTAATCCAATATGGTTCTATCAAGACTTCTTTGGAAGTAATTTCATTGTAGGCTCCTGATTTCATGTTTTTTTAAACATGCTTGATGCAATATATTTCTATCCAGCTGCCCAATTTATTCAAACCCTATTAACTAAAATTGCTATATTTGTTGTCTTTAATGACAATGTAATATCCAGAAGTGTCACGTTTAGGAGCTAGGATGCCTTTAACTACTTGTTCATTCACTTAGGGTAGAAAAGTATCTCGTGTAAGTAGAAAAAATATGTTAAGCAGAAATATTTAAGGCTAGCTACTTTTGAATCACAAGAAGGATTTTATTATTCAAAAGTACTTTGAATTACCTCCATTGGGTATTGATTAAAATTGTCTGGGTTTTAGCAATCTGGTGCTAGTGTAATTAAAATGGAAATTCTCAGTCTTATTGTAGCTGTTTGGTATAGTCAGTCCTACAGTGCTGGATAAATCATGTGGATAAAGGCATTCTAATTCTCTTTATGACCTTTACTAAGACCTCAAACTGCAATCTGTCACACTGACTCCCAGGATAAAATTATTCCTGCTGCTTCTGCTTAATATTTATACAGTGACAAGATGTTAATAATGCCTGGGGGAATTGGCAATGTTTTAATATAGTTTAGAAGGAACAATTATTTCTCTAGGAGACCAAGACTTAAATTGGATGATCTACCTGAGAAGCAAAATCTCAGACATTTCTTTACAAGTAGAGTGACCCAGAAAGGCCATTTTGGTAGTCACATTCAATAATTGTATATTTTCTAAAAAAAGATTGCATGGGATGTTGATGACACAAAATAACTAGAATTTCCCTCTTGAAGGATGAACTTCTCTTCAAGTAACTTCTCTGTCACCCTTCAAAATTCAAATGCCTCTTCCAGTGGTCATCATGTGATAAAGGCCAACTACACACCTAGTTACAGCACTACCCTTAGCTATGTTGTAGCTGTGCATACAAGAGCTGACAGAGGCTTTCTTTGTACCTCTCTCTGCTACAGTGTCAAATCCATGTATGGACTTCATCAATGACTTGCTTCAGTAGTCTATCTTTGTCCTTGGTGTTATTGGGATGAGAGCCCTGAGGTATAAGAAAGTATTGATAATGTCTTTGCCACATCAAAGACTGTTTTTTGTTCAAGTATGGTTGGGGTTTTCCATTTTCACAGAATCTTTATAATTTCCAAAATGACTTTAGATGCTTGAAAATTGAGTGTGTGTGCGTGTGTGTGTGTGTGTGTGTGTGTGAGAGAGAGAGAGAGAGAGA
>LOJH01030449.1:0-15089 GCA_001685095.1 Ellobius talpinus | reverse complement strand
GAGAGAGAGAGAGAGAGAGAGAGAGAGAGAGAGTGTGTGTGTGTGTGTGTGTGTATGAACATCTGAGAGCAAGCTTGTGGAGATTAGATGACAACTTCCAGCAATCGGGTTTCTTCCTACTTCTACCATGTGGGATCCAGGGATTGTTAGGCATGACAGAAATCACCTTTACCTGCTGAACAATTCCACAGGCCCCTCAAATCCCTTTTAAGTAATGGATCCCAATGAACAAGGGACAAAGCAACATAAAGCATAAAGCAATTAATTCCATCTGAATTAAAATCCTACCATGTGCATCCCATACTTAAGGCATGCCAATGGAAGGCTGTATCATCACTGCCATTCAAATCATCACTATGGTAACAACATCAGCACCAATAATGCAATAACTGCAACTAACATGTACACAGCACTGTGACCTTCACATGCATCAATGTTCTCGAACCCTGAAAGTTAAATCCTAGTAATTTTCCCCTTTTTGCAAAGAGGAAACTGAAACAGAGAAGTGAAATTGTTTCCCCGAGTTCACACATTGTTAAGGAACTGAAATGGAGGGATAAATAAGGTGGTCTCAAGGGCAGCACTATAGGCTTTCTCTGGACTGCCTGCCAAGAAGCTGATTGGGACCAGTCAAACCAATTACATCAATGAGATAATTAACAAATGGGATCACCTTCTCTCATGGTATCTTGATATCAGGACTGTACCAGTATCACTCATTTCTATATAGCAAGTACCTCTTCCATAGCTAGTTCCCAACATGCACCTCATCTGCACAGGTAATTCCTACCATGTAACTCACCTGGAGAGCTAGTTCCCAGCATGCATCTCTTCTTCACAGCTAGATTCTAGTCTGTACTTCAACTGGACAGCTGATTCCCAGCATGAAATATATGTGGGTATCTAGGTGCCAGCATGTACTGTACCTTCACAGGGATGTCCCAGCATGTACTTCTCCTGGATAGATAGTTTGCAGCATGTAGGTCATCTGAACAGCTAATTTTCTAGCAAAGTAATTGTTCCCTATTTAAAGGCTTTTCTTACACTTGCTGTGGAATTCTGGGTAATGGCCACAAAGGTTATCAGGTCCCAATTCTGGAATCTAGAAATGTTATAAGGAAAATATGGACTGGATTTCTTGAGATGGGAAAATATTCTTGATTATTTAGGTATTCCTACAGACAAGCGCAATTGTCTGTATAAGGAGAAACATATGAAAGAGAAGACTGTGACATTCTAGTGACAGATGTTACCAGCATGTAATGACCTAGAGAACAGAGCACAGAGCCCTTTCAATGCTTTGACCTAAGACCAGTGACAATGACTACAGACTCCTGTCCACAAGCACTACAAGAGAACATGTTTCTATAGTTAGAAGCCACTATGATTGTAGTAATTAGTCATAGATAGGAGCTACTCATTTTTCCATCCAAGAATAGACCCATCAAGACATCCAACTAACTACCCACATATCCACCTACTCACCCACCTTTTATATACCTATACATTAACCCACTCATTCTTTCCATCCATCTATTTACCTGCCCGTCTGCCCGTATAGTTAATACAGCAGACACTGCATTTAGCCTAGCATGGTCTAGTCATCTTGTGTCTGATAAAATTTTTTGTATGAAAGTGATTTGGGGAAATTTTGCTTTAGTGACCAATATTTAAATATTGTAATTTGTATACCCAAAATCATGGATGCTAGATTCCTTAGAAGGTCTGGCCATGTGTGTCAACTTTCCATAGGGTCATGGTGAGCTGCAACTGCGAGATTGCTTCTTCTTAGTGTTCAAGGTCTCCATACTTCACCAATGGCAATGTGGTGGTTTGAATAATTATGGTCACCATAGACTCATGTGTTTGGAATGCTTGACCTATAGGGAGCTATATTATAAGGATGTGTGGCCTTGTTGGAATAGATTTGGACTTGTAGAGGAAGTGTGTCACTGTGGAGGCAGGCTTTGAGGTCTCACTTATGCTCAAGTTATGCCCAGTGAAGCAGTTCACTTTCTTTTACCTCTGGGTTGCAAGGTAAAACTTTCAGATCCTTCTCCAGCACCATGTCTGCCTGCATGCTGGCATGCTCTCTGCCACAACAATAATGGAGCAAACCTCTGAAACTGTGAGCCAGCCCTAATTAAATGTTTTCCTTTATAAGAGCTTCCGTGGTCACGGTGTCTCTGCACAGCAAAAGGAACCCTGACTGAGACAGGCGGCTTCCTCCTGAGTCGCTCCACAGGAAGGCTCAGATAAGCTGCTTCTCGTATCTAGGAAATATAACTCAGTCTCTCCACTTTCCATAGGAAAAAAATATTATGATGTTTTAGTTAATTATAAAGCAGTCAAGACTGTTTTACAACAAAGGCTGAACACATTGGCAATTTTCAGTGTGACAAATTTTTTAGTGACTACAAGCTCTGTTGATTGGGAAGCATATAAGCGCCTGCAGCAAGGATGGAGACAAGGAAACAGCAAATCAGTTTGAAGTCTCCACCTTCTTATATCCATGACTCAAGATATGCTGCATTCCAGCCAATGGCAGTAAATGTACCAGCCTACACCTTGACTTTGTCAACAATTGTTTTGACTAGAAAACTAAGACCCACAGTGTTAGGATCCTAGCTCACACACTGTGTCTCCACATCACCATGGACACCTTGATGGAACAGAACCTTCACTAGTCAGGAGCTGCTTCCTCAGGTTGGACTTTAGAACAAGTTCCCATGGAACTTATTCTACTCTTACCCACAGTTTGATGAGCACATCTTTCTGGATTTACATCCTCTAAGAGATCATCTTGACTGTATTCAGACATAGGTGACCCGGAGAAGCATAAAAGACATAGATTATTTGCCATAAAAGGATGGAATAATGTAATAGAGAATAATAATGTAACTCTGGAAAAATTAGTTGCCATATTTAACAATTGTTAACCAGATAGGGCTGAGCCATCTATGAATGAATACTGCTGAAAAATGACAAAGTTCCCAGGTATGCAAAAATTCCTCATATCTGAAAGGCAGAAAGCCAGTATAAAATATCTGTAGCTTCATGATTGGAGAGTTCATTTTTTTCCCTATGAAAATGTTAAAATCAACCAACCAATCAACTAACAAAAAGCTGGTGTCTGGGGAGGGGAGCTAATTCAGAGTCAGTAAAAGTATCTGCCACCCAAGCATTAGGAAATGAGTTCAATCTTTAGCATTCATGTAATACCTAGGCGTATTGGTGTATACCAAAATCTCACCACTAGAATGGTATGAGAGATGGAGATAGATGGTTCGTTAGGGGTCACTGGGCAGTCAGCCTAGACTAAATAGCAAACCACAGGTGTTAATGAGAGACACTGTCTCAAAACACAAGGAACTATACTTAAGGTTATACCTACACACACACCCACACACATGAGTGAGTGCGCTCTAACAGAAATTGCTTTGTTTCAGAGATCTAAGAAGACTGCTGCTCTCAGAAATGCTTGCCATCACTCCTCTTTGCCCTAGATCTCCCTGTGTAATTTCTTCCAGGCTTTAGTAGAACTTATAAGCATATTGTCCAGGTTTGCACAAGGATATTAAGGCAGCTTCTTACAAATGTATAAACAAAAAAATTATATAAGGAAATGGCCATCTCCTCTCAAAGACAAATGACCTAATTGTCTTAGCAGATCATACCACAAGGTCAGTCTTGTTCCTTGGGATCTTGGTGAGTGTGATCATTCATGAAGTTTTATTGGTCATTTGACATCTGCAGATGCTAAACTGCTTCCCCAGACAGTGATTGATGGGGCTAAAGGTATTTCAGAATTTTCCACCATGGTCTCGCTTTCCCTCACAGTGGCTCTCAGAATAGCTGCATTGGCCCTTCCCTGAGGGTGTATGCTTCCTTTTCCTCTCACCATAGTCTTATTTTCTCCCCCTGATTATGACCCTGCACACTTCTTAGAGAATACGTGGCACTTGCAGCTCCTGATGAAGGAAGACCTGCGTTGAGACAGTGTACTTTGTTTTGGAGGACCACCATTTCTTGTTCAATGAGTGCATTTTGCACACCCACTCAACAATGTAGAATGAAGGAGCGCAAGGGCTACTTTCCTAATTAGTGGTAAAGATGTCACAGAGATTTGAGTCACAGGCCATTCTTTCACTTCCTTCCTCACCAGATACTTATGTGTGGATAGTCAATAACTTTGCTTTGTCTGATCAATGAATTTGATAAAAGCATAGAATCCAGGAATTTCACACCCAGTGTGATGGTTAACCACTGTTTTTTAAGGAAACGTGTGTATGTGGGTGTTGTTGTTATTGTTGTTTCTCTGTGTATAGTGTGATAGGTATTGTTTGGGCTGCAGTGTGTGTAGTATATGTGCATTATCTGCGTGCACTAGATGCATGAGTGTACAAGTGTGTGCCCCTGTGTAGACACATGCAGAGCACAACTTTAGGCATTTTCATCATCAATTTTTACCTTATTATTTTGATACAACTTCTCTCACAGACCACAAGCCAACCGTTCTGGTTAGTCTAACTAAACAGACAGCAACCTCTACCTAACTCTACCCCAGTCCCAGGTGCTGGGGTGAGGGTACAGTCAGCCGTATCTGAGATATTACACTGGTGCCCAGGATTCTGACTCAGGGCAAGTACTGTTATACATATAGCCCTCTCTGCTCCCCTGTGGTGGTGAGTCTTGGTTGATAGTGTGATTGGATCTGTAATCAATGAAGAGACACACCCTTGGGTGGGTTTGTGAGGGCATGTCCTAGGATTATTAACCGAACTGGGGATACTCTCCTCCAGAGTGGCCAGCATCTCTGGTGGCACAGAAAGGAATTTGAAGGAGAAGGCAATTCTGCTTGTGCACTTGTTTTCACTTCTGGCTAGTGGGTGGCTCTGTCCTCTTCCTTTTCCTGATGCTACTGCTGCTAATGAGGAGGAGGAGGAGGAAGAGGGGGAGGATGACAATGATGATACATTCTTTCACTTTTTTCTTTGACATCAGAACCATTTCTTTGGCCTTCCAGACTGTACTGAAGACCAAAAGATCTCCAGGAACCCTCAAAGTCTTCAGCTAGGTTGGGATTACTTAGACATCAAGCCTAGTGGATTTATCAGCTACCAGCCTCTCAGCCTTTCCAAAGTGAAGACAGCCATTAGTGCACCCATCCATATAATTAATATAAGCTTATTTGATAAATCACATTTGTAATATACATGCATACATATGTGTGTGTGTGTGTGTGTGTGTGTGTGTGTGTGTGTGTACAGCCAGTACTATTCTTCTAAAGAACCCTAAATCATACTTTCAGGGAGTTTGCCTACTTGGGAGAGAGAAACATGAAATGACACAGATGACAGACATTACATGTTTTAGGAAGCAAATGTGGTTAGGATTTCATTAAAGTCAGAAGATAAGATATCTATTTCCCCAAGAGGGTTCTGCTTGCCTCTGGGACAATGATACCATTACAAACTAAGAGAAATGAGAAGGAACAGTCAACATACCGGGGGCTTATGCTATACCAGAAATGGGGGAAGTGGGGACTTTAAAACATCAAAGAGCCTTGCTTGTTCTAGGACCTGATAAATAATGTTCACGAGTAGAGGTAGGACTGAGGAAGGAGCTACATGGTCACAATGGAGAAGAGAACACTGCATAGCTCCTGGTAGGTCCATGAAACTGTCACAAACAAAAGGGGGAAAGTCACCAAAGGGGTGAGCAACAGCACCCTGGAAAACAGAACAGATGGTTTCTAGGGAGTCCTTCAGAAGCCATGAGAAAATGGATTGCAGGGGCAAGAAGAAGAAAGAGAAATCCATCATCTACTGGAGAAGTGATGGTAGAGAGGGAGGAAGAGAAATGGAGAGGTGCTTCACAGAGCAGAATGTGGAGAGGGTTCAAGGAATGTGCACACATGGCAGGGAGAGTCCACACTGTGACTGAGCAAGCCCGTGATTTGTAGGAGGCAAGTGAAGACTTTGCTGATGTTTTGCCTTGATGCTTAGAGATGGAAAGAAACCCTATGAGTTGGGGAGGGATTGATGGGCAAACTGCCTAGCAGTGCTTTAACCTGGGTCAACACCCTGCTTCTATCACAGATGGGGTGTAGGTACCCATGGTCAGGGATGCTTTCCCACTAACAGATTTTTCTAAAAAAGTAGACAATGCACAATGAAGCTTTGTGTCATCAAATAGACAAAGAGCACTCAACCACTCCAGAACCCGTTTCTCTTAGGATATGTGTTTTCTTCTATAAGGTATGTATGTATGTTATGTGTAATGTTTATGTTCATATGCATGTGGATGACAGAGAATAACCTCAGTGTTATCCTTGAGATGATGTCACTCAACAGCCCAGATTCACCATGGAGACTAGACTAGCTGGCCACTGAGGCTCAGGGATCATTCTGTCCCTGCCTCCACAGAGCTGCAATGACTTGTGCACAGCACATGGACACTGAATATCAACTCAGGACCTCATGTTAGCACAGGAAATATTTTACCAACACTCTCCAGCCCTGTGATACATGTTTTCTTAGTTACTGTTTTCTTCATAAGACCTACCAGGTGGCTTTCTTCCTTGACTAAATTCGTAATTCTGTTCAATTTAGCAGAAAGCTTGGAAGGTGAAAAGCCATTTTCATCCATTGTTTATATAAAGAAATATTCACCATAATAGAGAATCTATTCAGGGAATCATATTTATAGAGTGTGTTCCCAATGTGTTAAAGAAACAATGGTAGCCTGGAGATAACGGTTTAGCAGTTAAAAGTGCTTGATGCTCCTCTAGTAGACTCATCTGAGTTTGGTTCCAGCACCTCAGCCCAACAACTATTTATAAGTCCAGTTCTAGGGTATATGGTGTTCTCAGATAGCCTCTATGGGGACCTGTACTCATGTGAGTATATACAATATACACATAATTAAAATGAAAATAAAATCTTATTTAAAAACTAATGTGAAACGACCTGCATGCCCACTAGGACAGGCTGCTTCAGGGAAGTAGGGATCAACCATGCCATTAATATTGCAAGGCCACTCAACTTGAACAAAACTGCTCATGTACACCTCTGTGCAAAAGCTGTGACATTTATCAAGTTGAAAAGCACAACACAGAAGATCACTTCTCAGCTTTTCCAGCTGCACACATATATATGAACACACATATGCACAGGTATACAAAAGCACATCCACCTGCATACATACTCTCTTCTGTAAATGTATGGAACAAAGTCTTTGTACTTGTCCCAAGCAATGAATAACTACCAAGTGTGTGGATGACAGGGGTAGAAAATTCTTTCCTAATTCAAATATGGGCCTATCATTGACATAATAATTTATAACATAAATGGCTGATGTAATAATTTAGAGAGATAGGTATATGCACTTTTTAACAAAACAATTGTCAGGCTGTAGAGCTAGTTCAATTGGTTGAGTATTTGCCCTGCAAGTATGAGGCAAATTAGATTGCCAGAAGGCATGTTAAAAATACAAATCCTGGTGTGGTTAATGTGTACCTATAATGTCAGTGTTAGGCAGGCAGAGAGAGGTGGGGCTCACTGCCCAGCCAACCCTGCCTATTTGGCAAGATAAAGGCCAGGGAGAAATCTTGTCTCCAAAAAATTAAATAAGGAAGAAAGGAAGGAGTGATCAGCACCAAAAGAATGACACAAAGCCCCAAGTTAGCATTTGACTTCCATATAAACATAACACACATGCATACACACACACACGTACACACACCCATACACATACACACACAGAGAGAGATTCATAAACAAAAATGCTGCTAGAACTCAAAATACCATGTCTTATTTCAGTTGAGTTAATTCAAATAGCCAATGTTCCAATATTCAAATATAATCCTCTCATACCAAATCCTCCTCAACTTCTGCTCAAAGGAAGGTGGAGAGGCTCAGCTCAGAGACCAACACCGCAGTTGTTATTCCCAGGTGGGTGAAGGTGGAAAGCCTTCCTCTTCCTGGAGGACACACGTGTCCTGATGTTCCCTCTACTGTATCCCCCAAAGAACCAGGATGTTCCTGCCTAGTCAGGAATCAGAAGGAAGAAAAAGCCCAGTGAGAGATTTTGGAGTAAAATTAGCCCTGGAACTGAGGGTAGACAGCTGGCAGGAGAGGAAGCCTGCCTGAGTAAGACTTGCCTCCTTAGCCAGAGGCTAGATGGTTCAGCAATGCCCTCGGATCTTCAGAATTATTGACTCCTCCATGGGAACTTCACCTTCAAGCAAACAAAATGTCTTACATTATATATATATATATATATACACATACATATACAGGAAGTCAATGAAAATCCCCGTGACTTTTCCTTTTGGCCTGCCCCTCAAGAGCATCCTTGCTTCATACTTTCCAGAGAGATGCATGTTTGCAGACATAAATTTCACGCGTACAAACAAAGTCTGGTGTAGAGGTCAAATCTCACCAGTGACTCCCAGCAGAAGTACAGCATTACGGACAGCGCATTATAATCATGCGTTTTAATAACCGCTGGCACAGTCCCTTTAGACCACTCCAACAACATACCACACCCAGAGGAAACTTGTTAAGAGGAGAGTTATTACTACACTTCTCAACTGGAAAACGACTTCAAGGTGTCAGTCTTCTTCCTCACATTTGTTTAGTCTTCTAACTTTACCTCAGCTGACAGAAAGGCTGAAGGGTTAGTTGAGTTTCCCTGTAAATGACATTGCTCCTGCTCATGAGGATTCCTGCCTGCCCCAGTTCCCTCCCACAGACCTCATCTCCCAATATTATTATCTAGAGGGTTAGGATTTCAACATTCAAATTTAGCAGAAGTATTTTAAAGGCAGTGATTGTCATATTGATTATACTTTAAGGAAGACTGCAATTACACTCTGAGTTTAATGGTCTAATGGAAGAATGAATATAGGAACCCATAAATATAGGGACCAGTTAATGGATGATAACGGGTGGATAGGTGGGTGGATAAATGGGTGGTTGGGTAGACAGATACAAGGACGGATAGGTGGGTGGATGCATTGATTGAGAAGCAGATGGAGAGACGAAGGGATGATGGTTGACAGAGATGACCCTATATGTGCTAGGGTTATGTTTCTGTTTTAAGAATATCCTCAATGTACCCAATATTACTCATAATTTGGCAAAGCTTTAAATGCAATGCTGATTGACCTACCTTTTCTCAGTATTTCACATGATTTTTAGTGTTTTTAAGAACCTTAACCTTATAATTTGGTGCTTTGTTATTTTCAAAAAAAATAAAAATAAACTCACCAAAGAGCAAATATGTCCATTTAATAATGTTGATAATAATATTTTTTATTTTAAGACATGTTTGGTAGCCCATGGTTTTTGTTATAGGTTTAGTATACTGTTACGCTTTTGTTATATTTTTGTAATTTGCCTACTATCAAGCATATACTTTCTTCTGAGTCTATCAAAACTCATGCTAGTCCAATAATCAAAGAAAGCTTATCACACACACACACACACACACACACACACACACACACACACACATACACACACCCCAAACTCACACAGTTACAGTATTTGATGTCCATGGGACGAAAAGGCTTAGGTGTGAGGAGGATGGGACCCGAGAGACTGAGTAAGAAGAGTGCAGTGAGCCTGCTTTGTGAACAAGGGTTGCAATAACAGCGCACTTTCTAAATCCAAACGTTTCAACTGTTTAATTTCCTCTTCGGCTCTCTGTGTATTACAAGAAGAATCATTTGCCTTCTAACATCCCGATGAACAGTAGCTTAATTAAAAAGAGGAGAATTTGTGAAAACATAGGCGATGTGTCTTGCAGCTAATTGAAATAGCCACAAAGGCCCCCAGAAGACAAGTTCAATATTGTGGAAATACCAGCAGGGCTGGCATTTCAGTGTTCTCACATACCTTCCTTGTCTGTCTGATTAAAATTTCACTTGGCCTTTCTGTCCATAATAAAAGAAACCTATTTGTGCCCAGAGCTGCTCAGCAGACAGCAGACGCATGTTAAATTTCAGGGCATTTATTGAGTCTGTTGATGTCTCGGCAGCACAGTGCTGCCAAGAATGCAGCCTCAGCCTTTCTGTGGAAAGACTTTCAATGGTGTTAATGACGGCGAAGGCAGCAAGCATCTCATTCTGGGGCAAACATGTTGGAAATGATGGATATGCCCCCACCTTGCTTTCTTACAAAAACAAGGTGCACATATAAACTTTGTGGAAAGATATATCTCTGTGTCTCTAGTTCAGGGAGCTGGAGAATGCAAAGAAAATGGGTTATTCCCATTGCCACTGTAACTCATGGAAACTGGGTGATCCTGCTCAGGAATTTACGTATTGACAGGCAGTTAAAAGTAGCCAATATTTACTGAACTAAGGTCTAGGTTAAGAAATAAGAATATTATTCAATTAACTGTCCTGGTTAACTTTAATTGTCACTTGACACAGCCTAGAGTCTTCTGTAAGGACACAGTTGAGAACCGGCCTAGATCAAATACGCCTGTGGGCAGGTATGCAGGGGATTATGTTGACTGTGAAGTGAAGAAGGGCTCAGCACAGGGTGGGTTGCTCTCTTTCTAGGCGGGTCATCCTGAGCCCAGTAAGAAAGCTAGCTGAGTATAAGTTGGCCCACACCCCAAAAGCCAGGCAGCAAGCCCTTGCTCTAATTTCACTGTGATGTGAGCACCATGATTGACTGTAATCCCGTAACAGAACAGGAAGCAGACCTGCCTTCGGGTTACTGCTTGAGATCTTGCCCTGATCTGCAGTGGTAGACAGCAATCCACACATGTTTAAGTCGGCCTTTCCTCCAGTGAGCCGCTTTCTGTCGCGGTGCTTCTCATAGCCCCAGAATGAAGCTAGAACAGTCATTATTCTTGAGAAGGCAAGAGGGGCCTGAGAAGTTGAGAAAATGACGAAAATTCTGAAAATCCTTCCACGTCTGAGGCAGGCAGAAGTCCAGGGGTTTCCGGAGAAACCATTTCTCTCTCCGTCTCCACACCATCGTTCGCTACCACCAGTGTTCATGCGAGTCTACTTCTGCCGTTCTAGGTCACTCGAAAGTTTTCTGAAATTCAGAGAAGCTGAATGAAGTCCTAGGCAGGAGCTGCTTCATAGCAGGAGGCCCAAGAGCCTTTCACTGAAGGTTCAGTTTAGCTATCACAGGTACACAGGAGAAACTGCCTCTGTCCGTGTCTTCACGATGGAGCCCTGTGGCACATTTGTATGAATGAGAACACACTCTGACATATTGAAACACTGGACTTGGGCTCAGAGAACATTGTGGAGGAGGCGTACACAGAATGCAGAGCTGGCGGATAGAGAGGCATGCTGAGCAAAATGTCTTCCAGATGTGGCATGGCGGTTGCACTCATACGCTTACTCTAGTTGTGATTACTGGCAAAACATGGAGCCTGTCCTAGTGAGGTTGCTACTGCTGTGAGGAAAAGCAATGGCCAAAGCAATTGATGAACAAAGGGTTTATTTCAGCTTCCGTTTCCAGGTAACTGTTCATTACTGAGGGAAGTCGGGACAGACGTTCAAACACGACAGGAGCCTAGAGGCAGAAGCTGATGTAGAGGTCATGAAGGATGCTGCTTACTGGGTTGCTCGGCCTAATTCTTATGGAATCTAGGAACACCAGCCCAGGGAGAGCCTCACCCACAGTGCTCTGGGCCACCTGCGTCAATCACTAAATAATAAAATACCCTATGTCTAATCTTATAGAAACATTTTCTCAATTGTGGTTCCACCCTTTCAGATGACTCTAGCTTATATCAAGTTGACATTAAAGTAGCCAGGACAGAGTCCTTCATTCTTTCCTCATGAGTAGCAGTAGGGCTCATGACATTCTCGGTGCTCCTAAGGAATCTTTGCCTCTAGTGGTTCCTTTGGAATACAAAGCCATTTTCTTCACTGGTATAGCCCATGGTCTAGTGAATTACCCCCACCTACACTGTGCAAAGAATTCTTCTTAAACTCAATAAGTCACAGAAAGAAATTGACATGAACGAAGGAGGGGGAACTTTCTAGAAAGAAAATGAGTTTGAGTGAAAGAAGGAAGGTAGATGACAGAGGCTAATAAGGGTGATAAAAAGAATTAAGAAAAATAGCAGTGGCAGCACAGGCCTTTAATCCCAGCACTTGGGAGGTGGAGGCAGGAGAATCTTTGTGAGTTCGAGGCCAGCCTGGTCTACCAAGTGAGTTCCAGAACAGCCAGGGCTACACAGAGAAACCCTGTCTCAAATACCCCACCCTCCCAACAAAGAAGAATTAAGAAAAAGCATTGAGGTTTATGGTTCACACTTCACCAAGTGTTACGTAGCTGAGCTAACTGATTTAAGCCTAGGAAAACAAATTCTCCAAAGAAGTCTTTAAAAATAAGTTCTGGTCCCAAGTCCTCTTTGACTTATGCTTACCAATGTTTGTTGCTGGCCACTCACCCTTGCATCGTCCCGAGTTTACTCTACAGTGCAGGCTCCACTGTGCCAAGTTATAGCTGTCTATTTACTCGACAGTGAGGTTCATGATGATGATGTTTGTGTTTTTCCTGTTCCCAGTCTAATGACAGTATGCTAAGGTGGTGAATTCCCACAGTATGAAATCACACATGATTTGTACTCTGTGGGGTGGGAGACACAGCTAGGTTGGTAAAGTTCTTGCTGTGCAAACATGAGGACCTGATTCTCATTCCCAGAATTAACATAAAAATGTCAAGCACCCTGGTACACACTTGAAACCCCAGCCCTGGGAAAGCAGAGGCAGAAGCATCTCTAAGACATAGTGCCCAGTCAGCCCAGCCTAATCAGGGAGCTTAAGGTCTAACAATGAGAGATAGTGAGGATTGGCTACCTCTTCTGTTGCTGTTAACAAAGTCCCCTGGTTTGTTTGGGGGATGGCATTGGCCCTTGACAAAGGTGGCTCACTTTCTTTTCCAGGCAGCATAATTTCAAGTCTACCTTCCAGATGATCTAGCTTTTTAGGATGGAAAGATACTGGTGACTCAAATAAGAATCTGATACCTGGAAAAATAGGGTCCTCATTTAAAATTTGATTTCAGGAGTCATTCCCTGGTAACTTGTCCAAATGCAGGTTCATCTGTACAAAGTAAAGAGGGTCACCAATCCATCGGTATAGCCGTTCTTCCTATCATGGCTCTCTGCATGACATTGGAGGTTCATGATGGAGAAAGGAGTTATTTGGGCTTACATCTCCAGGTTACAGTCCATCATAGCGGGGAAAGCCACAGCAGCAGGACCTTGATGCAGCTGGTCAGACTGCATCAGAGTGCTAAATACCCATGTTCAGACCAATTTCTCCTTTTGATACAGAACAGGATGCCAGTTCCAGGGAATTGTGTGATCCACAGTATGTGGATCTTCTTACCTCAATTAATATAATCAAGACAATGCCCACCCCAGACATTCCTGGAGTCAGGGGAATCTCTTTGGTAATTTTAGATCTTATCAAGCTGTAAATTAAACTTAAACATCACATCTTGTCCCCCAATACAAAAAAAGAGCATTGCCTGAGAGAGGATATCTGAGGTCCTCCACACACCACACTCATGCATATATGCACATAAAATATTTAATTTCTGAATGTTATGCTGTGAACAAGTATTTTATCACACTAATTTTTATGTATTGGTCTGTTTTCTCTATGTATATCTGTGCACCATGATGCCCATGGATGCTAGAAGTTGATGTCAGATCCCATGAGATTAGAGTTAAGTATGGTTGTGCTTGGAATCAAACCCAGGTCCTTTGAGAGAGTAATCAGTGCCCTGAACTATTAAGCCATCTCTCCAGCTCCATCCTTTTATATTCCAAACAAGGAAATCGAAACATGATAATATTGCAAGAGTAAAGAAGCCATCAGAGTCTGCACAGGAAATGTTAGAGACACAAGAAAGAAATAGTCCATTGGGAACAAGAAAGAAGATGAACAAGCTAGAACAAGCTACCAGGAGAGACTCCTGAAGGCAAGTCTTTAAAGACGACTATTTTTTCCAGGCACCATATTCCTATTTTGAGTCACCAAAATCTTCCCATCCTAACGCTAACTCATCCAGAAGGCAGACTTGAAATGATGGTGACAGGAAGGGAAAGCAAGCCACCTCTGTCAAGGACCAAACAGCATCCCCAAACAAACCAAGAGCTTGTGGTAAATGTGTCATAACGCAACTATGGGCCTCTGGTTACAGCCTTGTTTCAGATCCAGACTTGAAAACTCACTTTCTTTCTGTAGCTTCACTCAACCAAAGAGCACCCAAACTCTTAACTATCTTGTTGTTGGTAAAAAGAAATCCTAAGGAGCCCTGATGGGAAGTTAAGAACTGACTTCTGCTTTTCCAGAAATAATGAGAACAAAAAAGGCCTAACATGTGCACAAGTTTAGTCATTAAACACCATCAGTGAAGGAAAATGACCCAGGTTTTCTCACATTTATTCAGAGGGTGTTCTGTGGTAGAGCCTGCCAGTTTACACAAGGTCATCACTTTATTTTCTTTAAATGAACTGACAAGGCCACAGGTTTCCTTGTGTCATTTTCAGACAAACTCAGTTTTGCTCACTTTACACTCCCCACTGCTCCATGCCCCTTCTTCCGCCCCCTCTTCACCACTGTACCCTTTTGCCCTCCAGATTTGCCCTTCTAATTCCACCTCCCTGTGTTATATTAACCACCCCAGTCCCTCGCTCAAAGTCTCTTGACCTCCTGTTTGATTTCCATCTCATGGGCACTTTTCTGATTTGTTGGCTTTTACTCACAACCATGCCCATCTAGATGCACACATTTAACAGTTACAAGACAATGTAGCAAAGAGGCAAGAGGGCCTGCTTTTCGTCCCGCCCGGCTCCCGCACGGCTAGCTTAGCCCCGGAAATAATAACACGGAAACTGTATTCATTTAAACACTGCCCAGCCCATTATTTCTAGCCTCTTATTGGCTAACTCTCACATCTTGCTTAACCCATTGGGCGCCACTCTGTACTGTAAGGGGAGTGGGCCTGCTTTTCATCCCGCCTGGCTCCCGCAAGGCTAGCTTAGCCCCGGAAATAACAACATACAAATTGTATTCATTTAAGCACTGC
>LOJH01030447.1:335-17441 GCA_001685095.1 Ellobius talpinus | reverse complement strand
ATCAGCCTGCCTCAGCGGATGGGGGAGGGAGTGGGCATGTCTTGTCTCTTAAAGGGACAGAACAACCATTACACATACACCACCATTCTAGAAAGGTTTCAGACTAGAGAAAAACCCTTGGCTTTTTTGCTCCTGGGTCCTAGAGATGAAAGGATCAACCTCTCCTGTCTTGGCTTGGATGCCGATGTAGATCTGTGAGTTGATGACCATATATTGGTAGCTCCTTTCTCTGTGGCCCAGGTGCTGGTGGGCAGTGACTGGGTCCCTTGTATTAGAAATGCCATGTGCCATCAGCTAGATGCTTTATTGAGTAAAGGGGCTTACAGTCAAGCCTAAGGGCCTGAGTTCCATCCCTGGGGCCCACTTATGTTTTATTGATCAAAATTGTTTCTATATTCAGGGACAGCAGAGACATGTCTTAAACAGGGCCTGTTGGCGTAGTCAACAATTGTTTTGTCAGTAAGGAGGAAGAAAGAACAGGTATTGTGTGGGCACCTAGCTTTACTACTACAACCTTCATTCTAGAATTTCCATATGTAACAATTTGGGGGTGAGGGGGCAAAAAGAGACCCAAATCAGAAAATGCCCATCACAGCATGGCTTGCATAGAAAACCAATGGCCAAGTAAATATGTTTAGCTGATACTGTTAACATCTTACTGAATCAGTTAGCTTGGTGTCAGCCATTCAAAAGCCTAAGACACCATCCATCCCAAGATCATCCCTGGAGCTGGAGGGCTACGTGGTTCCTTCCCTCAGCTCCCCTTCCTTACCTACTCCCTTGGTAAGTCAGAGCATGGGGTGCCTAGAGATGGTGTAGCGCACACCTATAGTCCTTGCTCCAGGAGACTGAGGCAGGAGGACTGGTGCTCAAGGCATCCTCAGCTACTTAATGAGTTCAAGACCAGTCTGAACTGCAAGAGACCATGTCTCAAAAATGAAAAATGAAATCATGAGCCCAGGAAACCCACACTTAAGACAGCTTCATCAAGACAAGACTGGCCACTCAGATCAGAAAATAAACATGTAATCACAAATGCCAGTTAGAATTAGACAAAGTTGCTTACGACAGCATCGACTTGCTGTCAGTGGTATTTCACTGCACGTAAGGAAAAAAGCAAGCTGAAGAACATTATATATAATGTGCTTTGAAATGTACAAAATTTAACATGACTGCCCACAAATCTGCTTAAATACATACATCAAAAAAGCATCTAGAAGTATACAAGAAAAACCATTAACATTTATTTTTATTGGTTACCCTTTCATCTTTTTTTCTCTATTGTTTGAAGTAAGAAAAACATGTCTTTCTTTTATGACTTACTTTTGCTTTTCTTACTTCTGTTCATGCCTATGGACCCAGCTACTGGGCAGGAGGAGGGGTCTCCAGAGCCCAGGAGTTCAAGGGCAGCCTGGGCAACACAGTAAGACCCTGACAACATCTCCATCATCCTGATGGATGACTGGATGTCAGGATTTGGGGCTGACACAGCATTTGCTACCCCAAAACTTCAATTTTGAAAGAATTAAGTAGAAGGCTTAGGTTCAAGTCCAACTCAGCTCCCTTGAGTCCACGTAGGTGAACCTCCACCCTTGGATGTTAATCTACAAAATGAAGCTTCAAGTAAACACTAGAGCTACGGTGTCCTCTGAGGGACAAATGAGCGTGGAGCCATTCTGCCTGAGTTCTGAATCGTCAGCGACTATCTACCATAGTTATAGATGGTGACACAGAAAAGCATACGAGACATTAGATGTCCACAGATGGAAACCAGTTCGTGTTAAAGGGTTGAGTGTTACACATGATGTCAGAGCTGGAGGAAGGGGCAGGGCACTGTGAAATGCTGGCCTCCAGACCAGATGTGGCTGCTGTACTCAGAAATTCACAGGAACACAAGAGGACACAAGTCCAAGCCAATCAATATTCCAGCATGGACTGTAGAGGGGCTCATGAGGCCCCACCCCTCCCTGGGGTGCTTTCTGCTGTTAGTTGCTGCCGGGAGAATGCCAGTCAGTTCTCTTGAGTGGTGTAGCCACCAGCATGAGGCCCATGCTCTGGTAAACAATCCCACACCCTACTCACGAGAGCCACTCTCATAGAACTCAGTGATTTCATATTTTAAAAAGGACATGAAAATAGGAAGCGGGGAAGGAGGGCCCCAGGGAGGACGGGGAGGATGGAGAGGATGAGAGGGGCTATGGGAAATGAATATGATCAATATACATCATACACATGTGTGAAATTATCAAAGAATTCTTTTGTTTGTTTGTTGGCTGGTTGGTTGGCTGGTTGGTTTGTTTGTTTTTCAAGACAGTGTTTCTCTGTGTAACATCCCTACCTGTCCTGGAACTAATTCTGTAGACCAGGCTGGCCTCAAACTCAGAGACACCCACCTGCCTCTGTCTCCCAAATTCTGGGATTAAAGGCATGTGCCACTATCGCCCAGTCAAAAAATATTTTAAAGTTAAGTGAAATGCTGAGATCCCTGGATTTTGTGCTCATGGCTACATTCCTACAATGCTTCTCAGACTATAACTGCATGCATACTGGAAGTTGGAAGGGGGCTATCTAAGGGATCCAGGGGACTAGAAATCTAATCTGTGAAAATCCAAAGCCTGTATTAGACCTTGGGTGGCAAATAAGAGCCTAAGAAAAGGAACCTCTTCTTTTCCAGTCTTGCTATAGATACAGAGAAAACAAGCTGAAATGGAAACATTTGACCGAAAGCATCCATCCCCTTGCTCCCCAATGGTGTCCCCCAAGTCACCACCACGAGCGTCCCTTAGAACCTCCACAGCTACCCGATCAACATCAGTAAGGTCCAAACAGCTCAGAAGCACTTAAAAAGCGTAAGAGGCGCTGCTCTGGAAGGTTCCCTGAGACCTCAAGCTACAGGTGTGCAGATTCTGTAACTCAGTCAGGACATGAGAGCGTGATGCAACCTGTCCCACAGAGTCAACATGGGTCTGTCAATAACCAATGGCTTACTGTGATGGCTATTGCTACATGAGGAAATTCATCCGGTCTGGTATTCATGGTTTGACCAGTTTCACAGAACTCAGAACTTCAGAAACTCACATGACAACCACCAAGCTTTATTCTAGAAGCTTCCTCTGTACACTATACCCCTAACCGTGGTAGCTATGAGGATTGAATGAGCTCATCTCTGCGAATGTCTTAATACAGTGGCTGGTGCTTAGTAAGCAGGAGCCACGAGGAGGGACAGCCTGATTTAATGAGATTTCAACCACCGAACTCTACATTATCCAAAAGTGGCTATGGGCTGAAAACTTCAAGTGCCAGCCTTCACCAACACCCAGAATATTTTTCAATCCTTCTCTCCCATCAGCCCATGCTTTTTTGTTTCAAATGAAAATAAATGTTCCTCCTAGCCTAAACAAAATAGAATTACATAGGTGATTCAGCTGTCCTGCATCAAATGTGGGCCTCCAAAGCCTCACATAAATGATTTTGGATTTCCCACTGTTTTGAATTATCTCTGCCAATGCCCCCCTTATTGGCAATGATGACTGAGTGTTAACTACATTGCATGCAATTAAATTCAAAATATTTGTGCAGCAATTATATGGATTCATCAAACCTAATGGCGCAGTCATGATTTCATGTGTGCTCATCAGTACAGCTCAAAAAGGGGGAGGGGGGAATTGGCATATAGAAATGCGTTCCCGCTGGCTGACAAGGAAGCCAACACTGTCTGGCGGCCTCATATTAGCTGATGTCTATCGACAGTAAACAAAGAAGATGATGCTCACACTATCGACTGGCTTTTATATAGTCTTCATAGAGATCAGATACATCAAGGAGGTATTTGTTCAGCAATCAATGAATGAGCCATAGTCAGCCTTTAATTTTCTGTTTACACTTCTATTGTCTTTCTTCTTGTCTGTCTGTCTGTGTGCTTGTTTCTATGTATCTGTAGGTGCACACGTGTATGAAGGCGAATGTCAACACCAGGTATCTTTTTCAATCATTCTCACCTTTCCTTTTTTAAGGTCTCTCACTGAACCAGTTTAGCTAGACTGGGTGGCCAGCAAGGCCCAAGGTTCCTCTTGTCTCTGCCTCCCAAGCATTGGGAGGTCTGGGCTACCCACCCAACTGGTGATTTTAGTTTTGTTTTGTTTTCTTTATTTTGACAAGGTCTCACTATTTAGCCCCATCTTGGCCTGAAACTCATGCTATGGACCAGGCTGGCCTTGAACTTGCGTAGATCTGTCTACCTCTGCCTCTCTAGTGCTGAGATTAAAGGTGATTGCCGCTACTCCTGGCTAACCCCCTGGCTTTTTACATGGGGGCTGAAGACCCAAACTCGGGTTCTCATGCCTGTAAAGCAAGTGCTTTGACCATTGACACTGTCTCCCCGCACTTCTTCCCTTTCCTATTCTGAGATCTCCCCAGCCAGCCAGTTTTGTTTTGTTTTGTTTTGTTTCTGTTTATTCCACAATGAGCCCAAAGCAGCAGGCACTGTGTGTGGCTGCCTACCCTCACCGTCAACCTTTGAGTTTACCAGAGCCATTGATGTTCCCCATCTCAAGCCTCCCTGGGACAGCACAGTCCTCCCCACCAGTGGCCCTATGAGCTAACTGTAGCAGGGAAAGAGCTATGAAAGGACAGGACCTCTAGATTTCCCAGAAACCCTGAGTCGGTTCTAGTGTGTGTTCATGCAGGTCCTCAGGACTCCCACAGGAAACAGAGCCCTGGATGACACACATGGAGACATCCCTTGTTGACATTTCCTTCCCCAGGCCTTCACCTGGGCTTCCTGGGGTCACCTTCCAAGGAAATTCCCTGTGCCCAAAGCCTTGGCACTGTATTGGCTTTGAGGAGCGACCCTGTGATCACGGCTCCTTTTGTGTAAGACTTTAACTCACTTAAGAAACTCGGGAGGTGTCAGAGACAAACTCTGTCACCTTATTATGACTTCCCAGACTCCCCTGGAGCAAAGACAGCTTCAGAGTCTTTGACATATCACACACACACACACACACACACACACACACACACACACACAATTAATTAAAAAAATTAAAACTGGGTCACAAACCATCTCCTAGGCAAAGGTACCAGGGGCACTGGAGAGCTGCGTCCAGTTTCCAAAATGGCAGTTTCCATGCTCCTGAGTGAAGTTCCAATTTTTAACCAAAGGTGTTTCTTCTTCTGGATGACACCAATTCCTTCCACTGACCAATCCACCTCTTTTCCTGATTTCTGTGGCATTCTCACCATCTGTGAATCGTCTAGCAAATCCTTTCTCTGCTGACCCAAGCCAAAGTTCGTTTTCTATGACAAAATCCAAAAGTCCATCTACTACAGTGTGTTATATTCTCTTCCTGTAATAAAAATGACAAAAATATCCCTGACAACATTGTCTGTCATTGGCACCCTCTGGAGACAGACCGGATAGCCATCGGGAAGACTCTGATCAATGATGAAGCACTGAGTCAATGGCCAGAAACTAACAAGATTGCTTCGAATGAGGAGCTAAGCTGCAGAACAGTCTTTGTACTGTATGAATATGCACTACTCTCATCGGTTAATACAGAGCTGACTGGCCGATAGCTGGGCAGGAAGAGATGGGCGGGACAGCCAGGCTAGGAAGATGCTGGGAAGATGGACGGAGTCAGAAGCGTTGAGAGCCAGATGCAGAAAAAGCAACATGGGAAGTTCATAGATGAGGTAAACGAGCCTTGGGGCAGCACCTAGATAAATAGAAATAAGTTCCTTTAAGTAGTAAGAGCTGGCTGGAGACAGCCTAGGCTGACAGAGCATTTATGATTAATAAGTCTCCGTACGGTTATTCGGGAGCCTGGTGGGACAGAAAAGCCCACTTAAAGAATTAAACTTTAAGTGGGAGATGGCTCAGTGGTTAAGAGCACTTGCTGCTCTTTCAGGGGACCTGGGTTCTATTCCCAGCCTTAACCATCTGTAACTCCAGTTGTAGGAGATCTTATGCCCTCTTCTGGCCTCCACCAGGCACACACATGGTACATATATGTACACACAGGCAAAGAACCCATGCAAATAAAATTTTTAAAAGTGGTTAAAGAAAACTGTGTACATAACTGCTATGCTTTCTATCTTAAATGTATCTATCTTGTCTATAGAAAGACGACATCTTTTTAGCAAATAGCTCAGGTGGGTTTGAGGCCAAGGAGTGCTTCCAGAACCTTCCATGGGATCCTGGAGACCAACAGTGTGACTTAGGTACTATTCTGGGTCACACTGTCTATACATCTGCACTCAGTCCAAACGCTGAGGCTGATCAACATTGAATTTTAACACACTAATTTTCAAAAAAAAATTGCTGGGAAGAGACCCAGTCCCTGTTGTCCAAAGACTTTGCCATGTGCGCAGAGGCAAGCATCAATATATCGACAGGCCGGGGAGTTTTCCCGACAGGTACTAACTGCCCAGAGGTGAAGGTCCTTATTATGTCGCCTCTTCTAACCCTTCCCCAGCTTCTCTGGACTATTAAGTACAAGCAATCATACACTCACAGTGTGGTTTTATTTCTTCATTAAGATATACACATAAACACCATCTTCAGCTGTCAGAAATCTAAAAGTGTTACAGTGTTCCCCACCGAAATACATTTAGGACAAAAGGACAAAGGTCACCCTTTGCGGGGTGAAAGGTCACTGTTCTCTTTGAACATTACCCTGCTCATCTTTCTGAGCTAAATGCTCCCTGCCCTTTCCCAACTTTGGAATCTTTCTTTCCTTTTTCTTTCTTTTTTCCTTTTCCTTTTTTTTTCTTTCTTTTTTTTTTAACTTTCCCTCCCTGGGCATGGTGCCAAACACATAAGGAGGTGACCCACTTTATCAATCTATGATAATCTTTTTAAAGCCTCTGCCATTTCAAACCAATTTATTTTATATGGCATCTTCCATTAAAAAATTATCTCAAAATACTTTGTCAAAAAGCAAAATTATGATAAAAATTGTTTAAGCATTTAAAAACGTCTTGGTTGTGAAGATCAAGAGTTAAGCACACTTTAACCATCTCCTGTAAGTTCAAAGCTCTTAACGGAAGAGTTTCATTATTCTCAGAAATCCTGATTTAAAGAACAGGGGGTGGGGTGGGACCTGCACTTGGGATCAGAATGTTTGGAGCAAGAGAGACACTTAAATGCTGGAGGGAGGACACAGCATCACAGCACATTCAGATAGATCCTGAAGCCATTTTGGTCAAACCTGTTCTGATGACAGAGTCAGCACTCCCCCACCCAAGCGGTGCACCTGACCCTCTAAGATTCCTCTCCCGTGACTCTGCTCTGGTCCTGCATCTCACTCTCCCTGAACCTCCCCCTCCCTCAGTTGCTATTTCTAGCCCCTTAGACTTTCCAGCATCTTCTGTCCTTTGGCTGTGCCCCCAAGCTTTGCTTTGAGGATTATGTGGCAATCCAAACTGATGCCAGAACTATCCCTGATTCGCAATACTCCCCTCTCATCTACATCTTCAAGGCCCCCACTTCCAGTGGGGACCCCTATTCTTGCCAAGCAAAGTATTTTTGGTGGTGTGTTCTCTAGTCTTGCTCAGCATCTATCCTCCCCTGCTCTGCAATTTGACTTAAGATCTATGGACAGCAAGGCCTCGTTCACTGGTGCTCATGGATTTTGCTGTTTGGTCTGCTGGCTTTGTTTGGTTGGTTTGGTTTAGTTGTTGTTTCCATTTGTGTTTTGAGAGATCTCATAGCCAAAGATGGCCTTGAACTCCTGAAACTCCTCCTGCCTCCTCCTCCCAAGTGCACGTGTTTTAAGTCAGGTTTGCCTAGAAACAAAATTGGACACAAGACCCTATTAGAGATTTCTATTTCCCTGGTTGACTGGCTCAAGACTGAGCCTTCTATATAAGTCACTTTGGGGTTTTTTCCCAACTGCAGTTTGCTAACTGGCAGGATGTCAGTCAAGAGCAGAGACCCATAAGCCCTGTGACGCCACAACTACCAGAGGCTTCACAAGCCACCGGTCTCTGCTGCAATCACTATCTCAACCATAGACATCTCAAAGACAAATAGACATAACTGCACTTGACTGACAAAACAGACAAGCATTTGACCTGGAAAACCAGTCTGCCTCTTGTCTACAGTGTCTGGTGGCATTTTATAGATACCAACTCAAGGGATGCACCAACCAGAGAATGACAGATGAAGGAGGAAGACGGGGCAGTTCTGGTGGTAACATTTGAGGAGCACGCTCTAGGTCTGGGGTAGAACGTCCTCCGTGGACATTTTGAACATATGCATACAATGGGCTGAACAATGTACCTCTAAAGATACCCACATCTCAGTAACTGAAACCAGCAACGTTCCCTGACACAATAAAGAATAGTTTTCAGGTCTGAGTAAGCTGGGCCTGGAGAAACAAGGAATCTCAACATGGAGAAGACAAGGGCATGGAATACTAGGGTGGAGGGATGTGGCCACAAGGCAGGCCAGCAGCCACCAGAGGAGAGGCAAGTGATCGTGCCCAGCCTTGTTAACATCTTGACTCTGGTCCAGTAGCACAGATTTCAGACTTTCTGTCCTCTGCTGTGAGCGGGCACGTCTGTTGTCCAAAATGATAACTATCAAGATATTTTGTTAACACACCCCTAAGAAATCAACAGAGCCAGTGAAAAGTTTTAAATCATATTTTTACATGTAATCACTGAAGTTGGGCTTATTCCCCCCTTGTGAACAAATTAGCATTTCAACTGAATGTTTACATTAACATATAACTGATGGGTTTCGTGATAACACTTTCATACATGTGTCACCACCACACTTTGTTCTTACCCATTCCCTCCCCCACACATCGGCCCACATCTCCTCTGCTCCTTTACATACGTGTGTGTATGAGAATGCCATGACGAAATCCATTAAGTACAATTAATATATGCTGATAAAAATAAATACATAAAAATATTTCCTCACTTCCTAGGAGCTGGTAAATCATAGGAGCTTTTGGAATTCAGAGAGGCTCCTTGCTGCAGTACACAGCACACACACATCACTTCATCTTGCAGTACCATTCTCTTTGAAACCAACTTTCCGATCTAAACTTTAGGGCTTGGATGACTTGGTGGATAAAGCCTGTGTGGGGCAAACACGAGGACAGAAGTTCAGATCCCAAACACCACTGTGAAAACTGTGTTCAGGAGCTGGAGATGGCTCAGCCATCAGTTACTGCTCTTTCAGAGGACCTGAATTCAGTTCCCAGCACCTATATCAGGTAGCTCACAACTGCCTGTAACTGGAGCTCCAGGTGACCTGACACCCTCCTCTGGTCTCCTTGGGCTCTGGTTCACATGCAGCATGCACGCATACAGACATGCACACATATACATAAATAAAAATAAATCTTTCTAAAAAAAGACCTAAGATCTAGATGATGCACAAAGTCTAATCATGAATACACAATGGAGCCAGGGCCTCCGATGGCCTTTCTTTCAGATCCAAACGTGATCGTACAACCTTCCCTTCCAAATGTGTGAGGCAATTTATCCAGCTGAAAGTCTAACTTAAACTCTTGGGTAATCTTGGATTTGTTTGCAAGTGGGAAACCCAGATGTTCAGGGACTAAAAGACACATCTGGGAGACATGAGATGGATGGTCCAAATGCTGAGCACACAAACATTATTTCTGCTCAACACACACAACACAGGAAAGCTTCAGAAATGGGAGGATGTCTTGTGCGGAGGGTTTGGCCTAGAAAGTCCCTGAGATGAGGGGTGTCTTTATGGATGAGGCCCTTTTAAACTGGCTTTCAGTTTTACACACACACACACACACACACACACAAACACACTAAATTGAAGCTAGAGTGTGCCCAGGCACAAGATGAAGCACAAAGAAGCATCAATACACCCAGGGGTTGGGTTGTATGGGTGGCACACAAGTGACATTTGGAAGTGGTCAAATTATCCTTACAGATGACATTTATAAGGGAGCTATGGGCTAGGGATATAGTTCACATAGTTTATGTATAAGATACAGACGGCTTATCAAATAGGCACAAAGCCCTGGGTTCAACCCCAGGCACTGCATAAAACCTGGTGTTGTTGTAATCCTGGCACTCCAAGGTCATCCTAAACTACGTGCCTCGGCTATGCCATGAGTTTGAAGCCAACCTTGGTTATATGAGACCCTGTCTCAGACAAAGGAGGGGGTGCCCCACACACACTGTCTCTAGTGAACCCATCACAGACCACCTTCCCTGAGAAGAGGAAACAGGCATTTGCTGTGCTGGACGCTGTTGCTGGATGCCTGTAAATCTCCTTCACACTGGAGCCCGGTAAACACATGAATGAAACAAAGCCACAAGGCCAAATCAAGGAACAGCCAGTTCTAGCCCCAGCTGCCTCCCCCTCCTCCACCCCTCTCTCCACGGATGTGCACTGAAAACACGTGCTCCGCCAGGCTGCTCTGGGAGAGCTGTGTGCCAACAGAGTCTGCTAAGGCCCCAGTCACCCAGCCCTACAGCTGGTACTAGCTGCGCATTCCCTGCTCTGAGTGGTTGAATTTCTTGTCTAATTGTTTGGTGTTTGCAGTTTGATTGCCTTAACAGCCTCACTGCACACAACCCCCTACAGTCAACGTTACAGACTAAGAACGTGATGGACAGAGCTCAGAGTCCAGATAAGTGCCAGCCTGACACTTGTCCCAATATGAGGTCATAGAGGGCAGCTTTTGCGGCCAGGAAGAGCTGTCTGTCCTCTCTCACTGTCAAGGTGTCATGAGTGGGCTCATTTTCGCCAGCTCTTCCAATCGCTCCCCCTAAACCGGCCTCTACTGCTACTCGCTCCTCATCATGCAGGGCCTGCATGATGCTTGTGACATATACTGATGAAAAGCCATGATGGTGTGGGGAGATCTATGTCCCATACCTCTGAAGGAACTCGAGAGAGCAGGCACTGCAGGCGGCTGCTCACCGTCTCTGCCATGGGAAGGTCAAGTCTTCAACTTGACAGCCACACAACAGCAGCTTGGGAGGAGAAAGTGAGCAAGAAATCTACAAGGTGTAGGAAAGCTGGGAACCAAAGGAGTAGAGAGAAACAGTGAAATGGGGAAGGGAGGGCTGGCCTGGTGTGTGCTAAGCAGTCACATCCAATCCGGTAGGCAGTGAACTAGGCTGTGACCTCAACGGCTTTGACCTCTCTGGTGGTTAACGCTCTCAATTTGACACAACCTAGCATCGCCTGGGTTAGACTATAGGTATCTCAATTAAATGAATTGGTATGGAAGACCCAGCCCACTGTGGGCAGCACCATGCCCTAGGCCAGTGGCCCTGACTGAGTATAAGTTTAGAGAAGGAGCTGAGCAAGCAAGCGGGCAGGCGAGCATTCACTTCTCACTGTTCGTGGTTGCTGAGGGAATGTGACGAGCTGTTTGGAGTTCCTGTCTTAACTTCCCCACAATAGAGACCGGTGACCTGGAATTACAGGTTGAAGTAAAACCTTTTCTTCTATAATTTGTTCTCTGGTTTTATTTTGTTGGCAGGGGGTTGTTTGTCTGGTTTGGCTTGGATTTTTTGGTTTTGGTTTTAGTTTTATTTTTTGGTCAGGATATTTTATAGCTGCAACATAAACAAAACGAACACAACCCTGAAGGGCGCATTTCACCAACTCGCTCACTCCATTCCCAGCACTCTGAGGACTAGGTAGGTTCCTCTTCCTCCATGGTCACGTGGGGCTCTGTGGGAACTTTCCAGAGCATGACACTGCTGGATGGGTACAGGAAAACCCACAACCTTCACCCACTGAGCCTGAAGCTATTCAACAGCCATCTGGTGGAAGCCCACTCTCTTTCATTTATGCTTGATAATGAGAAGTTATTAGCTGGCTTCCAGAGAGTCAGTGTACGCGATGCTCCAGAACCTTCCAGATCTCCATACCAGACCTGTCCAGCCAGGAAGCAGTCCCTGCAGAGAACACACGTGAATCCACTTTGCTTTTCTTCCCTAACCACCAAAATAATTTCCAGCTTCTCCTTAATAACCACATAGGCAGCAGGAAGTCTTCAGAAGGATCCTCCTGACCCACATGTCACAGCCCTAGGAAGCCACCCCAAAGTGTTCATTCACAATGCTTGATGGTGGTTTGAAAGAAAATGGCCCACAAAAGGAATGGCACTATTAAGAGGTGTGGCCTTGTTGGAGTGGGCGTGGCCTTGTTAGAGTAGGTGTGGCCTTGTTGGAGGAAGTGTGCCACTGTGGAGGCGGGCTTTGAGATCTCATATAAGCCCAAGTCATGCCCAGTGAGACAGACCACTTCCTGTTGCCTATGCATGATGCAGACCTCTCAGTTCCTTCCCCAGCACCACATCTGCCTGCATGCCGCCATGATGATAATGGACTGAACCTCCGAACTGTCAGCACCCAATTAAATGTTTTCCTTTGTACGAGTTGCCATGGTCATGATGTCTCTTCACAGCAACAGAACCCTGACTAAGACAGCTTGTATTCCATAGAGCCACAGACCACACACCCAAGTCTGACTGCATTAGCAGTAGGTGTGAGGCCAAGAGGGGCAGACAGAACCAAACTGCGGGGACTGTGCTAGGCAGGGGACATCTTAGTGAGCATTTGACAGACAGATGTCAGAGAGAGCATCAAAGCCAGGCTCCCTCAGGATGTTCTACCCGCATCCTATCTGCAGCATTGCCCATCTATCTTACATTGCAAAATAGGGCCAAAAGAGGAACACCGCAAGCTTGAAAATGGTTCAGTGGGTAAAGGGCTTGCCACACAAGCATGAGGACCTCAGTGTGCATGCGCGCACCACATGCATACATGCACACACACACACACACACACACACATTCTTATGGCACTTATCTTTCTGATCACACACTGACCCTCACATCTGGAGCTTTTCCTGGGGACCTGAGTTCTGTGTGAACATTGCCTCCAATCCTGGACTCGTTGAGGGTGACCACAGTCTGTAAAAGTTCCTTCTGTTTGTGTGTTGCTTTCATTGGATAATGAATTAAGAAACTGCCTNTGCTGGGAAGAAGGGCAGAGTGGCAGATGCTGGATCTCCTGCCTGAAATGGACACTGGTTAGAATCTTGCAGGTAAGCCACAGTCACATGGCGATACACAGATTAACAGAAATGGGTTAAATTCAGATGTAAGAATTAGCCAATAAGAAGTTAGAGCTAATGGGCCAGGCAGTGTTTAAATGAATACAGTTTCTGTGTGATTATTTCAGGTGTAAGCTAGCCGGGCGGTCAGGACAACAAGCAGCCCACTCCTCCTGTTACAAGTCATGTAACAGCTTGGAATTGTCATTGATTTTGCTTCCACAAAATGACGCTGGACCCCAGCTCCTGGTAATGACTCCAGACTGGTTGATGAGGAAGTGGAATGTGACCCAAGTGTCCCTATTCTCAGGGAGTGGTGACCCAGGATCGGGCCTAGGCAGGTCCCAAGCTGGGCTGCAGCTAAAGGAATACTCAGTGCACAGTAAATGTGACTTGAGCTTCATTCATATGCTTGACCACCAGAAATGCCCCCATCTCCTCCCTGGCTCCCCACAGTCCACCTCTTTCCTCTGGTACTCTGTTGTACTCTATAATATCCTTCTCTGCCTGCTCTTCCCCTAACTGCCACCAAGGCTTAAGGAACACGAGTTCCTCTTGGAGGCAGAAAGGGAGAAAGAGAAACAAGCCATACCAGAGGCCTCATTCATATGCAGTCTCTGGGGAGGGTAAGGAACATTCTGGAATCAGAGAGACTTCTATCCCATCACCCAGTTTCCAGCCTTGGAAAACTGCAGTTTTTAAGCCCTGGGAACAAGTGACAATGGGAGAGGTGACAGTGGGGAAAGGTGACAGTGGAAAGGAGGTGGAAGAGGCACCTACTTAGCAGCTCCCCAGGCTGCACAATAGATATTCCAGAACATTCCAGGCAATTCCATATGGAGAGCTTGCAGAGTCTATGCTCTGTGTGTTGGCTCTGGGGGACCCCCAGGAGCTGTTCATCTCCAGTTTTCTCACAGCATCCTTCCTAGAACCCTTCACCCTGTGAGAGTCACCCTCACGGGACACCCTGGAGATGCCACTTCTCTGCTGTGCCCGCCCCATGACCTCACTCCTAGCTCTCCTCTCTCTTATCTATACATGTGCAAAGTCTTAGGAATGTCTATTCTACTCAAATACCAAGCTCTTGCTGGTGTCATTCCTAAGATCCTGGTTCCTCATTGACTGTCACCTTGGCACAGCCTAGAGTTCCCTGAGAAGGGAGTCTCAGTTGTGGGATTGAGCTGATCATATTGGCTTGTGCAGGACTATCTTGATTGTTCACTGATGTAGCCATACTCAGCCCACTATGGGTGGAGTCATTCCCTGGGCCCATGGTCCTTGGCTGTACAAGAAAACTAGCTGCTCTTGAGCCTGCATGAGAGCCAGCAAGCCACATTCTCAATGGTTCCTGCTGTACTTCCTCAGCTGCTGGTTACCTGGTCAAGGTTACCTGACATGCAAATAAATATAAAGAGAGAAAGTCAAACAGGCACCTACCAGAGACAATCAGAGGAGGTCACATGTGTCAGCACTGTGCACCACGTCTGTCAGAAGCTACTGATATATAATGTGTGTTGTCTTGCTAACTCCTACACCCATGGCAGAACATTACTAATCAATAATGCTCCCCAATCCTGTTCCTCTTCTTTTTTATTCTTTTTCTCCTCTTCTTCCTCTGTCTTGTCTCTCTACTCTCTCTTCTTCCTCCCTTCCTCCCTCCCTCCATCTCTGAACCCCAACACAAGCATGCCTTTGAATTAGCCGTTATGAATGTGTATCTCATGTGCTTGCTATGTATAACTTCTACAGCTAGGACAGTCAATCAATCGTGACTCTTTTTTCTTTCTTTTTTTTTTTTTTAGATACTCACACGACTCCAGAATCCTCCGATTCAGCAGGGAGATGGCTCAATTGGTAAAGTGTGTGCTGTAGAAGCAAGAGGACCTGAGTTTAATCTCCAGAACCCGCATATTAAAAAGTTAAGCACACTTGTAATCCCAGTGCTCAGGAGGCAGAGACAGGAGAATCGCTGGGGTTCACTAGCCACCAGCCCGGCCTACTCGGTAAGCTCCAGACTATATAGTAAGAGATTCTGTCTCAAAGAACAAGGACAGTGCCTTGGGAATAACACCCAAGGTTGCCCTGGGGCCTCCACATGTACACATATACATGCAAATCTGTACACATTCATGTACACACAAAGAGACTAAAGGAAATCCCCAATACAGGGCTGCAGGGAGATGCTACTGAGCAATCTCGACCAGGACAAAATACTAACTCTCCTCCAATGAGAATCGCTCATACTGACTCCCCTCCAATGAGAATCGCTCATACTGACTCCCCTCCAATGAGAATCGCTCATACTGACTCCCCTCCAATGAGAATCACTCATACTGACTCTCCTCCAATGAGAATCGCTCATACTGACTCTCCTCCAATGAGAAACACTTCTTTCCATATCTTTTGTAGCTTGGTCTCTTCTCCCATTCCACCGAGCTTCCAGGCTTACGTTCATCTGGCCTCAGCTTTTAAACTTGCCAGTGGGCATTGCTCCCCTCACCATGAGTTTAGCGAGGCTATAACCACAGACCACAGGCTTTGAAGCCAGACTACCTCAAGCTAACCAGCTACTCACTTCAACCCTCTTCTAGGACGCCCCCACCTTCCTAATCTGAGAAGAAATTCTCACTGTATGCCTATCATATTCCCACTGTATGAACCAAGAAATAGACGCCTTAGTTGGGATGGCCAAATATATGCCATCTAAGCCGTCACTACCCTTGCACATGCTGGTTGAATAAATTATTCATAACAGTGAACCCATAGGAATTCTCCAAGGTTTTCTTAGCACAGAACCAGACAACCATTAAAACCCAGCCTCCTTTCACATGAGATGAACTATGATTGCAGGCCACGCTACACGAAGCCATGGGCATTCCCATTCTAAAATCACATAACTCTCAGTAGCATGAATCAGGTGACCTGGGCCCCGTCCCCCTCCCGCTCTTCATTTCCATCTTGACCCCTTAGAGGGTCTCTGAAAGAATGTGGAATTCAAACTGTGCACACCAAACAGGATCTAAGCACCCAGTGGGAGGCTGCTGCCCCAGTGTGTAGGGCACACGGCTGAGCCTAGTGGGATGTATGACCCAGTCTCTGGGGTCCTGAGCAGTGGAAACCATATTAATCCATTTCCTGCTTTACGTTGAGGAGATCTTACAGAAATAAAGCTCACAGTCTGTCACATCACATTACATCAAAGCATGATGTCATGTCATCATTTTTTAAAGAATTAGCTTTAGTTTGCGGTGCGGCGTTATGCCGCAGAAAGCTCCACTCTCCCCTGAGTACTGTGAGTTTGACAGTGATGACTTAATTCTCAAACTTTGGCAGAAGCAAATGCAGAAAGCAGTGGCCAAAAACAGTCATTAGCAAGCTGGAGAGATTGCTCAGTAGTTAAGAGCACTGGCTGCTCTTGCAGAGGACTTGAGTTCAAATCCCAGCACCCACATGACAGCTCACAACGGTCTAGAACTCTGGTTCCAGGAGATCTAGTGCCCACTTCTGGCCTCCATGGGCACTATATGCAAGCAGCAAAACACTCATAAAATAAAGTGAGCACATCTTTTATAAAAATAAATCTCAACATCTTCTACAACAAGAGAGCTGCTTATGGGCCAGCAGGGCACTGTGCGACCTTGTGCGTGCTCTTCCAAGACTCATAACTATTGCCCCTGCTGTCCAGCACCACAGATGAGCCAAGGGCTACTGAGGAGCTGACACATGACCACTCCAGAACCTAAGAAAGCCTGCACATGTGGAATACAGGTCCAGAGGCAGAGGGAATGACTCCATCAGTAAAACTTAAGGACAAGAGTTCAAACCCCAAATTCACCTAAAAGCCCAGCATAGTGACTCCGCCCACAGCCCTAGAGCTGAGGCTTCCTGGGCAGCCAGGTTAACCAGGTTGGTGAGCTCCTGGCCACTGAAAGACTGTCTCAAAAACCAAAAGCAGATGGCTCCTGAGGAAGAAAGACACCCAAAGCAGGCAAGGATGGAATCTGCATTGTGTCCATCTGACTGAG
>LOJH01030446.1:0-17106 GCA_001685095.1 Ellobius talpinus | reverse complement strand
AGGAGGGGAGGAGGTGGAAAATTTTAATAATAATAAAGAAAATGAAAAAAAAGACTTAAACAAGATCAAGCCAGATAAAAATCTCTACATAGAAGAAGTACATGATGTGTAGGCCTCTTTATACTTAGAATCTTTTGCCAGTGGATAGTTTCTGTGGAGAGACTCTTTTTTAATATCACTTGTCAAATGGTAGGTGCCTCATGATCCAGTAGCCTACATCCATGCACATGTGGGTAGAACTAATTGGACTTAGTTGGTTGTCAATATCAACAACAAAAGAGAACAAATGAAATTAGGAGGGAGTCAAACTGGAGAAAAATGGGATTAGGTGGGTACAGATATTATCATATTTCATTTTATACATTTATAAAATTCCCATATAAAAGTAAAGACAAAAGCATACTAGAATTATTAGCATTTTAAAAACTTCAAACTATTGTGCAAATTATATATAATGCTGCCCTAAATCATCAGTAGTGTCATGTAATTGTACTCAAAATAATTATTATTAATACCTAATAGATGAAATGGACAGAAGAGATATAATTAGGCAATAGTTAAATAAGACACACACTTGCAAAAAAACTCATCTGATGGATCACAGAAATTATAAGCAAAGAGGACCAAAGTCATATGAAGAACACTACATAAAATTAATATTTTTATTGCTTTGTTTCACTTACTTTAACCCCTTAATTAGACACAAATGGCGGGACAATTATCTAATTTTACAATATCCAAACATTACAACACACTTTGAATCTGAATCTAGGAGAGACATTTCCTTAAAAAAAAAACTTTGAGCAAATTGAATCATAGACCTCCAGCTAGCTGAGCCTCATGAAAAGAGGAAAATGTCGATACTGTGATCCCACAGTTACACAGTGAGTGTAACATAAGACAGAAAAGGGAAGAACTTGAGTGATAATGAAGGAGAAAGACCAGAAATAATGAAGCATTCACTCTGCAGTCTACTACCTAAGAGATCTGACATATCCTAAGGATAGTGAGGTAACTCCTACTCACTGTAAATATAAGAAAATCAAGAGTGAAAAAGCATGAAAGAAAAACGTTTTACAAAATTCGGCCTTTGGTGAATTTGTATGTATTTGAGTATATAAAGAATGGTATGATAAAAACAAAATATTATTTCTTTGAGTATCTTGGGATGGCAGAGTAGTGTGTATTTGGGCATGCGTGTGTGTTTGTGCAGATGTTCTTGTGTCTATGTGAGTGTGCATCTATGTGTATGTGTGTGAGTGTATGAATGTTGTGCACATGTGTGTGGAGGTTATATCAGCACATGTGTTCACATGTATGTTTGTGAGTACATGTGGATGGGGATAACACGTGATTTGAACATTTTGAGAGATAAAGAGAATTTGAACACTGAGAAATTTTATTAGACTTTTTTAATATTTGAGTTTATAATATGATTACAACATTTTCTCCTTCCCTTTCTTCCCTTCAAATTCTCTTATAACCCTCTTTGCTTGCTTTCAAAATCATGGGCTCTCTTTTGATTGTTACTGCATGCATGTTTTTATATGTATATACATTCATATTTCCAAATATAATCTCTTCAGTCTGTATAACACTACTTTCTTTATGTTTTCATGGCTGACCGTATCAAAATATCAGGTTATAGAGCTCAATCCTACATCCTACATAATATTCCCTTACTTAAGGCTCAGGGAACACTGTAAAAGAAAGAGTATAAAGATTGTAAAGGCCAGAGGTTCATGTAGTTTGCTGTCAGTCTGCGTCTTCTAGGAATTTCAGACGCTACACATGTAACTTCTCAACATCATGACTTTCTAAACAGTGCTTGTGTCAGAGTAGACTGGGTAAAGCCCCTGAGACCCAAAGCCTATGCATTTTACTACAGCAACCAGGATCCCGAGAGTAGCAGAGCAAGGAGTAAACAAATCACAGGTGGCTGGTTATACAGAGGGATCATTAAGAGAAAATGTCCTCTTCCAAAATAAAAGGTAAAACAATTTCAAAAATGAAGAAATAATAAAACATAAGTAAAATAAACTGAATAAATAAAAGGTTGGTGGACATGTGGTATGTAAGAGTGTTCTCCTCTTAGAATTCCTGAAGCATCTTTAGCATAATCATTGATAGAAAATATTCCTTAAAAGTGTTGATCAGACAAATAGATAATGTTAGACATGCCAGAGTTTTGCCAACAGGGATTTCCCCACTCATTTCTCATGAGCATTGAAATCTCCATGAAAAGGTTATTCCGTTTCCCAATTATATGTGTTTCCTTGATGTACTGAATTCTATGGTTATTGTAAAGAAAAAAATATAGGTTGAAGAAAAAATTGAATGTCAATTTAATACATTGCCATGATGTTTTTTTCTCTATATTGGATTATAGAGATCAAGTGAGATAAATAAAGAACTAAAATCACACAGTAGTTTCGGTGCATGTGTGGGGAAAAGAATGGTTTCTGCTTACAAAATGCTGTATGACAATGTTTATAAACTGTAGGGACAAAGCCTCTCAACATCTCTGCATATTTTATTATCTATAAAATGTAAATGATAGTAGTGCCTACCTCATAAAGATGGTTTGAGGAATAATCAGTGGTGTAAATCTTTGGTTACTTTGGTGAACAATGGATCACAGAACTCATCATGTACGAAAGGGGCTAGTAATAGAGTAGAGGCAAGAACACAGGATGAATTGAAGTTGGATAAACTGTTCTCCTTGACAGTTTTCTCCGAGAGGTTAAGAATACGGGTCTACATTTTATAAAATTTATTTTTGACCTACTTCATAGCAGACTTGGAGCAGCAATGCTTATGGATAAGCATGAGCACCTCCTGCATGTAATCGGCTCTGAAAACTTGCAAAGCCATCCTGGTGATTTAATTAAGTTATATGATACATGCTAGTTTTGAGTTCTCAGTTTTACAATTCTCATTTTAGTGACGCCTAGAGAATAGCAAATTGTAGCAGCTTTAGAGGAGAATACTAATCAGGTAAACAGTTTCCAAAGCAAAAGAAGCTTATTTAAATCTATAACCTACATTTGTCTGCTGTGTTAGATGAGGAATCAATAAACAAACATTTAATAATTTAACCTTTGAAATTTTAGAATATAATCAGGCAAGGTGGCAATATCCTTTGCAGAAGTTTGCACCTAAGATATATTTAAACAATGTAGCAATCAAGTTACAAATTGTTAGTATTAATATTTATTGTAAATTTTATTCTAATTTTCTGTGAATATAAAGTTTCCCAATGTATATCAAATCTGATTTATTCTGAGTAATTTTATAGAAGAATAGAATGATTTAGCAAGAAATCTTTTATTTACCATTTATTTACTTTAACAGGATGATAAAAATATTGACAAAGAAATAAATGTGATATGTGTTAGGAGCTGAATAGTTACCATAAATTCACTCCTTGAAATTCTTACCCTTCCTCTGTGTTGCATTACTTTAATCTAGTCTCGGCAGATATTTTTATCAAGTTAAAATGAAGTCATTGGGTGGTCACTTGAGAATATTCATCTGACAATTAAACAACGTGTGTGGTGTCCTCATCAGAAGAGGTAAATGTGTACATCAATACACACAGAGGACAGCGTGTGAAGTCACAGCTGCTGAATCAATGGAACCAGTGGATCGGAAGCAGAGACTGTAGTCACACTGATACCAAAAGATAATGAAGCAGCCATGGCTACCAGAACTGCAAGGAGTAACAAATAACAAGAACAAGATTCTACCACAATTTCCATTTCAGATGTCTTGCCTTCAGCACTGGGGGAACCAAGTTTCTTTCTTGTTTGAAATAACCTGGATGTGGAGACACATTGTTTTCCCACTATAAGAATCTCATACTCAAAGTTAAAATAACAAAGAAATTATTTTCATCTATGGAGACCCTTTAAAAATACACTCAACACATATAGGTGGCTTATAATCGGGAATGGAGAAACCTGCTAAGAACTTTTCACGGTTTTCAGCATGACTTGACAGAGATGAAAGATGATCATGAAGGAGGCCTATAGTTGGCTAGAGAGATTGCCGAAGTTCTAGATGTACCTTTATAAATTTTATTATTATTATTTTTTCTATACATGCATGAGTGTTTTGTTTGAGTGCATTCCTGTTCACCAGATGTGTTCCAGGTGCTCATGGAGACTAGGTTGTCTTCAGATACCTTACAACTTGAATTCCAGATGTTTTTTGTTACCATATGGATGCTAGGAATCAAATCACTGTGCTCTGAAAGAGCACCCAGGGCTCTATACCTACCTAAACCACTGAGTCATCTCACCAGCCTCATACAATATATTTATAATATAAGTATAATTTACTAATAGGGGGATTTATCCATTGTTAGAAAAAGATTTTCAACAGTAATTGAAAACAATGAATTGCCTTTTGCATCATTCTAGATTTATCATTACACCTTTATTACTATGAGACAGTCATTTAAACCTGTGCTAGAATTCAATGAAACAACAAAGTGTATACTGTCTGTGATTGTGACCCCTGGAAAACTTTAGAATTACAATAGATTATTGGACCAATAAATGAATGATGGGTTACTTAGAAGTGTAATCTCTGCATAAAATTAGGTCATTATTATTCTAGCATTGGTTAACAGTCAGAACTTCTTTATTCCCCTCTTCCTTGAATTTTATAAGAAGGCTGGCATTGCATAAGGAAGAAATCAGTAGCAATTCACAGCATCTATGAAGAGTAAAAATAAATATCCCATTTCTGCAACTGACCTTAATACTCAGACAATGAATATTACCACCAGAGCAGAGATCAACCAATGTATTTATTTATTAGATTAGTGATGCCAGGATCAAGACTTATCTAAACTAAGGTCCCTTTTGAACTCACATAGCCTTTATGTACATATGGGCCAGCCACATTGTAAGTCCTTGTTCCTAGCGTCCTCAGACTGTAATGAAGGAGGTTGGTAGTAACAGCATCAGTATCAGACAGTGAAAGCTCTTGGGGGAAAATGATTTGAAGTCTTCATTTTCTTTTGTCATGCTGATTGAAAGCATTGTAGATATTTCTGCTCCATTTAATATATGTAAACAAATAATTAGGAGAGAATTACTGCATAGCCAAAACTCTGTCTCCATTAAGGGTGTGCTAGGTAAAACTGCAGGCTATTTTGAACTTAACAGAAACAAAGGTTTTGAGAAGAGAATATACAAAAAGATATGATAAAGAAGCATGACACCCCACAGAGGGTTAGGAAGGCCTTCATTCTCAGGCTGAACAGTGACAACAGAAAACAGAACCTCAGTGAGCATGCTTGGCTTATCTACTTTGCTTTAGTGACAGTAGATTTAGTGACAGCAGACTACAGAGCAGACTGCAGCAGGACTCCACATTTTTACCTGCAGAAACAGGGACAACTGGTCTTTGCTCTCCTCCATTCCCAACCTCAGCAGGTTCCTGGCTTCTGCAGCCTGTCTGCTGGGCTCATTTTTACTCTATTGTCCCCTTGCTGACCATGCCCACAGAGATCCCAGCTGCAAAAGAAGATTCTTGTATACAATTTGTAAGTTGAGGTTCAAGTCAAAATCAAAAGAACACATTAACTGAGAGAAATAGGAATAAAACTGAAAATAGAATTGCAACAAACTACAAAGCGTTGTTCAGGACACAGGGCATGGGCATCTCAGAGGCCTGAAAATCCAGTAGAGTAGTAGTTTCTGGAACCTAGAAAGAGAGGGCTGTGTACACTGGCATCTGGTGTGATTATAAATCCTCACTTAAAAGATGTAGCATCCTACAGTGACCCCACAGGTAAAGAGTTAAGTGATGAAAAATCTTTAGTTCATACTCATATTTGACCTGAACCTTTACCCAAACAAAGGACAAAGTTTCATTTATATAGTTCATATAATGCAGCTTTCAATAGCTCAGAGAAGAAGGATAGCAGTAAAGGTGGTAGGTTGTGTTTATAATGGAAAATGGCACAAAAGACACTCAGTTCACAATGAAGGTAGACTACTTTTTATATTTAGCAATTACACAAATTACAATTCCTTTTAAAGATGATTAAATCAGCAGTATTTTTATTGTATGCAAATGGTAATTATGAAGAAACAAGAATTGTAGAAAAAACTTAGTGAGCAACGAGTCACATATAAACTTGATTAACTGCAAATGTGGGAAGGTAGAATTTCACTGACCATGGTTTGTCATGGGCACTGGAGATACATGGCTGAAGATTGAATCTTTGAATTTTGGTTCAGAATCATGTAGTATGGGGCTAACTGCTAATCTTGGGGTTTGGTTGACTGCTATAAAGAATGATGATTATAAAATCACCTCTTCTGAGGGTGTACTAACTATTATATTTATAACATACTTGTAAGGCATTGGAAAAAATACTATTTGATGTTATTCTATATAATTGCTTCAGTAAATGTATCACATGTTTAAATTTCATTATTCAGGATAAATCTCTGGTAAGAGAATATTTGCCTTAGAATTAGTAAAAGGAATAACTTAAGGGGTAACAATTTGCTTGAAGAAAACTATAATATATACCGTGAAAGGAAACATGGAAAGATCAATGCTAAAACATAGGTTTTACATATATGTTTGGTATTGTAAATCAAGGTGATAACAATGGGGAGGTGGGGCAGAAGGGAGAGAGAAATAAAATACTGAAAATAACTAAAAAGGTTTTTAAAAATTTTTGCAAAATCAGTTACTAGCATAAAGAAAATAATAATACTCCAAATTACCCATATGGCTAATATGCAATAAATTTAGCACAATATTACGAACTTATGCTGCACTTTTAAGACAAGTTCTATCAGCAGACCAGAAATTATTTACAAGACAAATGACTGAGAGAGCAATGATCTCTGGGAAATACTTTCAATGTTCCAATGGGCCAGTGCTTTCTTTGCTTCTCATGTGACAAGAAGAGCACGGCATTTTTGTGAAATGGTTACACCATGTAATTACAATACAGTGGGAGAAAAGCATGACTGTTTAACATTAATATTAACTCCTGGATAACAATAATTAGAACCACATACTAGATCGGGACTTAGTATACAATACATATAATAAGAAATTTGACATTTTGACGGTGGACATTATGTGTGTTGGTCAATTTGAATTGTCAAATTGTCACTTGGATAGAAAGTTTTAAAGAGGAATGATGTAGATCAGGCTTGCCTGAATGGATGTGTTTGAGGAAAGGTCTTTATTGGTTGTTGATGTATAACAATCCAGCACACTGTGGGAAGTAGCATACAATAGAAGGGACATTCTGAACAGTAGACAAAAGAAGCAAACTGATGAGAGCAATCAAGCAAGCATAGATTTGTTTATGCTTTCTTTCCTTTTGACTGGTGTGAAGTGATTAGCTCATTGAATTCCTGCCATGAGTTCCTCAAGACAGACTGCAACTTGGAATTGTAAGCCAAATAATTTTTTTTTGCCCCGAGTTGCTTTATGTCAAGGTGTTTTATCACACCAACACAAATGTAGCTAGGGTACAACAGTTATTACTAAAGCAAAGTGAGTTTGATGAATTAGACAGGGTATAGCTAATTCAAAGTGGAGGCTGGTCTTCAGGCTGCAGTAATTTGAATGATATCAGATTACAACTTGGAAATGTAATTCTCATGCCACTATTTGAAGAGTCTTTACTGAAACACATTCAGGTTAAATCTGTCGAAGAGTGAGGCAATCTTAATGCATTCCCTCCGCACTTTGCTTTTCTGTTTTGTATTGATGAGGACTTTCTTCCCATACCATGCTAGTGTCAAGTATTGCTCATCCATAACCACCTCCTGAAGTTACATTAGCAGCCAGGCCACCCATTTCCCTTTTTAAAAATAGTTTGTTTAGCTTTATTTTTGAAATTGACACTAACTTTTGTTCCCGATGAAATTTCCTTTATCAGCACAATGAAAAAAAATAAATCATGTTTTAAAAACTGTATTTTGTGGATGAAATTTAGTAAAACCAACGATCATTTTTAATTGTTGTATCAATCAGGCGGTGCTATTTCCTAGTAGAGTCTTACTTAAAGATATAGTGTTGAGGAAATGAGCATAAAAACAGTTAAAATAAAATGGTATTTTAATCATTACAATTTACAGAAATTAGTGGAATTTATAGAGCTTTTTTAACATAAGGAATGCAAGAAGCATTGAATTAAGGTATGGTTCTTCCAACATTAAAAATCTAAACACAGTGTTAACTATAGTAATGATAAGTGCTAACAAAAGCAATGTTTACTTAGCAGAACTTATTTGTTTCCTTGAGAATAGCACCAGGGCCCACTGTTATGAATGATTTACAAGCACTCTAAATTTTCATGCTGACATACCCTTGGGACTGTGATGGTATTTGGAGACAGAGTCTTTAAAAAGAGAGGATAAAGTCTTTAAGCAAATATAAATGATACCAGCTCTTGAGGTGTTCCCTAATTCAGCATAACTGAGGTTCTTCAATGAGAGAAAATTGGGAGACAGAGGGAAAAACTGTACTTGCATTTACACAGAAGACCACAGGACAGTCCAGCAAGTAGGAGGCCACCAAATTCAAATTAGCCACCATTACAGGGCTAAATTCTAACCTCTTTAGGTCACTCCAGTATATGGTGTTTTCAATAGCAGCTCTAGCAAACTAGTATGTTTATATAATTTGAAAACAATCCTTTCAATTTTGATTTCACTTAGCTCTTACGTGATTTGTACAGGAAACGAGTGTTTCTTACTGACATAGTTACTAGCTGTAGCCCAAGCACCTGAGAAGGAAATGCCTAGTTGGCAGTCCTTTATCTCTTAGCACAGAGGCTGTAAGTATCCAGTGATTGCACATAGTCATTAACAAATCAACAGTGAGTGCTGCATAGCACACAGCAGTTGATGGAATTGGTTTTATTAGGAAACAGGCTTCACAGGGAGTTTCTTCTGATGAATACAGATTTGAGAAGGAAGGGAGAGTGAAGAGTAACCAGCCGGCAACAGTTACATTTCTCCTTGCCTGAAAACCAGTTCCAAACAGTCTCTTATTGGCATGCACATTCAGCTCAGTCACTGAGTCTTGGCAGTGTTCTCTTTCGCTTGTTGATGCTTTTTATTGATAATACTGAAAAGACATCACAGGGGGCTCTGATTGACTTCCCCGCCTTCAGCACCAGATCCAAGAGCCACATTTAGCATAGCTGATGTGTTTGCATCAACATTTTTCAGCACTTCTTGATATAAAGCTTATTTGATTTATACACTTGTAATAGCTCATCAGGCACAATTGTAATCAAATGCTGCTTGAAATTAAAATGCGGCAATGAGATATTAGCCAGGATCTTGTAAAATAGGACTTACTCTTACATAAAAATGTAGTAATATTTCTGAAATCACAACCCCCACCTGCTTCAAAAAATATCAGTAATTCTGTGGACCCAAAAACATGTCATAGAAAAAAAATATTTAAATAGTTTCATTGAAATTCTGCAATTGTAATATCTTTTATTCATTTCAGCTCTTTAAAGGGCTAAATTCAAGCAATTAGTTTGTCGTCCCCATCAAAATAATTACTTTAATTAGAACATCAGGGTGATACTTTATTTTTGTGTCACATTTTGCACACTGATTGTTCTGTCTATAAGCACTAATATAACTATTGAAACACCATGATACATTCAGAAGTATTCAATCTAGTCTCCCAGGAAAGGCAGTCATATCAAGTGTGTATCTGTACAAATCTAGAGATTATTTTTCATATTAGCAAAAGTTTGCATATTGTGTATTTAGCCTTTAAGTGTGATGGGCTATGAGTTTGATTGCAGCAGATAGCACCCTCTGTCCATTACCTGTTGATTATTTTTTATGTAACTAAATTTCTGTGAAAGACTGTATGAAATCCAAGATGGCAATGCAGGGACTAAATAGTGGCAGCATATATAGGGTGGATACACTTGATGGTTCTCACCTAAGGCACCATAAGGCCGCATGGTGTGAGATTTGTGCCTCTCAAAACACAATAATAATAAAAAACAACTATGTATTATTTCTGAAACATTCATGTAACAATTCTGATTATAGTTTTTGGGTCCAAAAATGATTGCAGATGATGAGACCACTGCTATAGAAAGCCAATTATCACCCCAAACATTTATTCATCAGACATTTTACTAACAGAAGTTTGTTTTGACTACTAATAAAATAACTATTTTTATGATTACTTTAATGTAAGTCATATCTCTAATGCTGATTATCAAATAAGTGAAGTAGCTCTATGTGAGTGCTTAAAGAAGGGAGAGTTCACTTAGGAAAATAGAGCAAGCAAAAAGCATCAAGGTCACAAGCTTTCTTTAGGGAACACACAACTATAGGATGGGAACATTACAAGGGGTCGAAAGAGGGAGTGAGGATGGAAGGGCTCCAAGACTTGAAATTAAGGAAGTAGGATCAATTGTCAGAGCAGCAACTGGCACAGCATGTGAAGCTCACATGTGAAACTACGTTCTTCACCACAGAGTAAAAATCCTGCTTCCTCTGACTCTCGCCACCGTCAATATTAAGAAGCAGTGGTAAGGAGATAACAATGGAAGGAAAACAAAATCCCAAAGAAGAGGAGGAGAAAGAGGAGAAGGAATAGAAAGAAAGAAAATACAAGGAAAAAATGAAAATAAAGGAATTTATTATGAGCAGTGAGAATGCATAGGAATTTCAAGACCACAGCAAAAAGATCCTGAACGCTATGTATTATCTCTGCCTGCATTGAATATTTGACTTTTTTTTTCCTTCACACCGTAGACTTGCATGATTGTGTAGCCAGTAGATCCTCTCAAAACAAATTAAGGTTAATCATCTTAACATTACTATTCAGAAGCACGAGACAACAGAGTTCATATGTGGAGGATCAGATTCATCTCTACTCTGTAATTCTTTAACCGTGTAAAAATCAGACACTAAAATTCTAGTTATGCTTTCAGACAACACATGCACAAAACATATAACTCTACAGCTCCAATCCTGTCTGTGTTATGTTCATAAGGGACAGATGTAAGTGCTTCCCTCTCCTGTTTCCTGATTATGACTCTTTCCAGGCTCCCAGGGACTAAGGACTGACCAGTACACGCAGAACAGTGCCTCACACCAGATGCTAGCAACAGTAATGGGGAGAGGAAAGTTCAAAGACAGTATCTTTCCCAGCAGCGATGAACTCTACATAACCTCCCAGTGATACCAATGGCAGGCTCAGGGTCCACGGCTCTCTTTACGTAAGCGGTGTGAGATAATATTGAGCAGCAGATAATGAGGAAACAATGCGCTCAGGGAAGCGCTTAAAGTTACACAGTGAATGCATGATGGCCAGAAAAGGCAGGGGTCGATTTTCAGCAGCAACCCAGGCAAGAAAAATAACTCTGGTCACTCAGTATCTAGGACAGACTCCATGTCACAACCATGGCTGTGACATAAATTCCAACGTTACAGAAACAGAACAGCAGGGATGAGTTCGCTATGTGTTTGTAATACCCTTGAAGATACTTATTTCTTACTTCTGCATTTTTCTCACCAAGGATACCCATAGTCCTGCAGTAAGAAAACTCTTCAGGCATGTTAGTTAGATCAGGCAAAACTCCGTGCTGACTACCAGTTTGAGTCAGGAACTGTAATGTTTAATGCTGCAAGCCCATACAGCTTCATAGAGTGTTCTGCATGATCAAGGGATATTTCTGGCTCAGTGAAGGACACATCTTACCTACGAACTCCTCAGACACTTTTCTCACTTCAGAGATGATTTAGTACTTACATTATGGTTAGAAAATAACAGATCCTGCTCTGTTACTTCAGTATTAATTAACTACGCCCTTGAATTTTGTGAATATATTGTCTCAGTTCTTAAATTGGATTATTCATTTTTCTACAGCTTAGATAAGTGAATCAGGAGGTGAATTGATATCACCTGACAAACAAAATTTATTAATATGAAACTTAGCTGTGTTTGCTGAGACTAATGATAAACAATTATCTGATATTTACCTTTACGGTTGTGTGCTCTAATATTTCACACATGTTTACATCATTATCTTCATAAGCTGCCATATACACCCCATAAATAAGCCATTTTAAATTTCTATTATTTTTAGTTAAATAAACTAAACTTAGGACAATTAAAATAACTTATTAAGGAGGAAGTGGTATCAAACCGTGGCAGTAATTTGTCAAGGGTGGTACTTACCTCACTGCCATTCTGGCATATTGAAAAGTTGAACTACATCAGCAAATAGGTTGTTGCTCTGAAGCAATTAGAGAGATATAGAAGAAACAAGATGTAGAAGATGTCTAAAAACCTTATATCCAATTTATAGCTCTAACACCCCATTTACAGACTAGAAACCCACGTATGTACCATTTTGCATTTATAACTGTGACGATGAGCTATTTGATACATAAATACCTTTTCATTCATTTACAGCATGCAGCTAAGTACATAAATATAAGAATTAGTTAATTCCATATGAATTACATATCTGGCAATCCATATTTCTGTTTTCAAAATAGAAAGTTCTGTAATCTTATTCACAATGTCGTTTTCCTTTATAGTCACTCGATGCCTACTCTAGTTTATTACAGATGGTAACCACAATTAAGACTGCATACAAAGGTGAGAAAACTCCCTACAATTGGTCTCAGAATAAAGTACACATGTAATCAGGACAACTCACATGAAGATGTTAGGGTTGTAGTATCTAAGAAGGCAGAGGATGCCTAATGCCATTGAAGAGACTCAGCCATAGACTCACCATAAAACAGAAAGACATATTCTACTCTCAAGGACACCGTGCCACACAACCAGCTAGATTTATCAGTCAAAAAGATCAAATAATTTTTCCTTGCAGTGATAGTACAGAGAAAAAAATTAAAAAAATCATTATAAAGATAAAATAATGAGTGAATATATTTTAATATTGTTTAATGTATTGAACAAACAATAACCATAACAAGATATTGAAATAAAAATAGTCAAATGCCAGCATGAAAGTGTATAATTCTTTGAAGTCAAGAAAATTTAATTCAAAAAACAAGAGGATGTTGTAAAACTAACAATAAAAAATTGCAAAAAGTAAGATTTTAACTAAGGAAGAAATTAATAAAATCTAAATTCTCTGCACATTGATCTTGGTTACTGAGGCGACTGAGGAAATGTTTCTGATTTCACCAGGGTAAACCATATCTATATAATTACTGAAGATTGACAGCTGACTCTGGCTTACAGAGGACATGCATACTGGAATTTCTAAACTAAATAAGCCCTTTCAGAACTTTTGTCTTTCTCTCATGTTATCTTCCATGAAATATAGCCTCAAAATAAAATTAAAAATTACTGATACAAAGAAATAATTGTGCCCTGTGATATTGGCAAAAAGGCACAAACCATTTACTGAGCACAAGACAGCATTTTTAACAAACGTTGTTGAGAAAAGTTAGTGTCCACATGTGGAAGAATAAAATTAACCCATATCTCTCACCCTGGAAGAAATTAGATTCAAGTGTATCAAAGACCTCAATTTGAAATCTGAAACACTAAAACGGCCAGGAGAAAAGACAGGCAATAGCCCACAAAATATGAGTTCAGGGAAGGCCTTTCTGGACAGAATTCCATTTGCTCAGGAATTCAGACCAGCAATTCACAACTGAGGAGACCTCAAAAGACCATTGGGCATCTGTGCAGTCAACTGAGATAAGCAGAACCCCAGAGAACGGCAGGGAATCTTTGCCAGCTGCACAGAAAGCAGTTAGAAAATGGGTGACAAAGGACAAATAACAGCACAGTTGTTTGATGAAACCTCAAAAAATCATATTAATTTATATTAACATGTATGTATGTTTAAAAAAGTTAGGCCACTTGAGTTGACAGTGCTCCCCTCAAGAACCATAGAATAACAAAAATCCCTGTACCATGAATGAGGAATCTTCTTTTGAATGATTGATCAGGGTAGTCCAAGTGATTCCCAAAACAATATAGATTATTGGTGTAGTCTTGGATTGGTGCTTGGGAGTGAAGAGATGGTTTCTACTGATAAAGACACTGTACACCTAGGACTCAGAATTCTGAGATTTCAGCTGGATCTAACCTGAAAAGCCTATTTCTCTTGTTTGTTTTCTATGATACCATAAAATACTATGCAGATGACCGAGAAAAGGAAGCCATAAAAGTCGACACATCTGTAACACCTATAAACAACAACAATGGCCAGCACAGCATAGTATCTATAAAGGTTCAATAAGTGACACTCACACGTTGTGGTAAGACATAGTTTTCTAAGTTGTATTAAGACCAACTCACCAAGAGGGAAATCATGCCAGGCACTTGAAATCTAGCCAACCTTCTGGGTTTAGTGAAATTGTAGAACTTAGAAAATAATTTAGTATTGCCATTCAGCAAGATCAATATAATTCCTTATTACATTTTAAACATTAGTTTTATCCCCGAAGTTAAATGTAGTTACCATCTTTCATCAAATAAGTTTCTCTTACAGCAAGTGTAGCCCATCACAGAAAACCACAACTGGGCACAATACAGCAATCAATAGACCGTGGGGAGCCTAGCCCAGTGGATACATATACGTCATAGTTCTTGCATCTATGGTTCAAGGAACACTGCAGAACAGAAGGCAGAAAGGCTGAAAGAGTGAGAATACCAAAAACACTGCTATGAAAAGGTCTCTCTTAGAGATGACTACATAAAAACTGGAACAATGGCTTTATGAACAAATCTGTTAACATGGGAGGAGGAAAAATTGCACCACTCTCAGACCTAGACAGGGAACTATAGAGAGCAAATTACTTCTAGGAGAGGGAGAATTGGCCATTCTCAGGATGAGCCCCCTTATTGGTTATCAAATACGAAGTGTTCAGCCTTGCAACCACATGCACACCAAAAACATAACCGAACTCAGCATGCTGTATTTAGAAATTTATAAACAAACATACATAGATATGTTTATGTAACAATGATAGTCAGAGAAAGAGGCATTAAATCTGAGGGGAAATGGAAAGGATTGAGGAGGCTGGATGAAGAAAAGGAAAAGCGGAAAGTTATAATTCTATTTTAACTAGCTATGTTAAAGATACAATCTAAAAATATACAAAAAATTGATTATATGATGTAATCAACAGAAAATACAAATAGTAATACATGAATACACATCATATATATGAATATGTATATAAGTATTCATAACACCTTATAATAGTACTTATCAATAATATGAAATAAATATGTAAAACTGCTTAATTATATGAAGACTAGAAGAGTATAGGATCAATAAATTACAAATTAGTAGATGTAAAAAAATAGAAGAATGTTTAAGGACTATTAAAGTGAATCTAAGGAAGAATTAATGTGAAGAGAGCCCAGTCAAAGCATAGCAGTATTTGTCATAGCAACACATACAAAGAATGTAAGTGACATGGAAAGAAAATGAAGTGGTATAATCTGTATGCAGCTGAACTCCCAAAAGTAGAGAATAAAGCACAAATTGTTTTCCAAAGAAGAAAATACTTGCAATTTTCGATAACAAATCACACCCCAAACAATTATATCATAGTATTATGAATATGAATTATTCTAATAAGCCAGTACTTAGACACTTGTGTCTAATTGCTAATTACCAAAGTAAAACAAAGTTGTTATCAGCATGTGTGATTGGATGAGTAGCACAGATAAATGACTTAAAAATTAACAGTGACTCGTCGAAAACAAGACTGCTCCATAGCCACAGTTAGGATGTTAGGAAATACACACAAAAATGCCTCTAATCATTCAGACTAAAACATGGGATACTCAAAAATTAATGCCCATATAAATTTATAAAGATAAACATTTTAATAAGAAAAAAATCTGAATCTTCTATATGGTATGTACTTGAAGAATGACTAAATAACACCTTATAACAAAAATAACTCTTTAACTTATCAAAAAATAAGTTAAGGGTCCCATAGCTAAGCAGAGTAGTGGTGGTGCATAAAATGGACAAATAATTGTATTGTCTTAAATTCAGAGATTATAAAAATACCTGATAGATGATCAGCAATCCAGTTAAATATATGATGCTTGAAAATAAATATTTCAAAATTTACGTAAATATCCAATAAATATATTAAACAGTGTTTAATCTGAATAACAATATTCCTTATTTAGGAATAATATTAAAATTACAAAATAATAATGTACATATAAATTTAATGGAAACTTGGAGGAACAAATAACATAAGTGAAGACAAGTTTATAGATCAGAGGTTTCACGCAGCTGAGAGGAGACCAGAAACTGTCGCAGATGTTCAAGCTACATTTTTCAATGGTGATCATCTGTCCTGTACAAGCAAACTATTTTATTCCTTACCATTTTGAAGTAAAATCCAATTTTCCCAATATATCGTATTTATACTACTGTAACCAAGTTTTGTTTGTGCAACTTTATTATGGCTGCCTTTTCTCAAGGTGAAAAACTGTTATTAATACACTGAAATAATTCCTCTTATTTTTAGCTGCATATCACACTCTTTTCAATTCTCCCCCTTCTAACTCTATTTTTAAAATATTTGTCTTCATTTTTAATTTTGTGTATGTGTGTGGGGGTGACAGATGATCATGAGGGTCTGTGTCCATGGAAATTGAAGACATTTAAGTCATATGTGAATGAAGTTGTAGGCAGTTTATAGCCAGCAGACATGTGTGCTAAGAAATCAAACTTAGGTCCTCTGCATAAAGAATATCTGCCTGTAAATACTGATCCATCTTTCCAGCTCCATTTAATATTGAGCATTTGCATAATTTTATGGGTTTGTGTGTTTGTGTTCAGGTGTCCCTAGACAGCAGAAGAGGACACTGGGTCCTGAGTGGTGCTGAGAGCTGAATCTGGATTCTCTGTCAGAGCAGCTACTGCTCATTATAGGTGAGAAATCTGTCTAGCTCCTACACTTCTTAATGTCAGGAGAAAATAATAGAAAATTCCTTTTACCTCTGCTCTTTTCTCCTCTTCTCTCCTCTCCTCTCCTCTCTTCTTCCCTCCCCTCTTTCCCCTCTCCTCCCTCTGACTCTCTCCTGCTCTCCCTCCCC
>LOJH01030445.1:0-17106 GCA_001685095.1 Ellobius talpinus | reverse complement strand
TGACAGAAAGAGACACAGAGACAGATGGAGGCAGATAGAGACAGAGACAGAGACGCAGAGACAGATATTCACAGACAGATATTCACAGACAGATTCAAACATGTGGATAGTCGCTGTGTGGTACAAATTTCTTTGGCACATGTCCTAGAAAATAGAAAGTAACCAAAGCAGCATCTTTTAGGCTTCTGCTTTGTTTAACTATACTTCAATAAATTAGAGTGTTTTGTTGTGTGATAATGGGTAAAATACATATGTATGCTTAAATTCCATTTTACAAGAGAGGTTTAAAAGAGTAGTAGGATCTAAAATTACCATTACATTTTGTCAAATATATATATATATATTTATCAATTTATTTTTATCAATTTATTTCATTCTCTGTATATATACATATATATGTATGTCTTATGTACATATATATGTGTTATGTATGAAAAACGACTGGCTTCTAGACCAATGAGAAGCGCTATTGCAATTTTAATTTCTTTCATAACTCTTCCCTGGTTTAGCCTTCTCTGATTGTCAGTGTTAGCCATCAGTTTGACAGAATTTAGAATTACCTAAAATACAGGTCTCCATTATGTCTATGGAGATTACCTTGAGTAAGTTAATTGACTGTGGGTCCTAGGAAGCATATATTGGACCATGTAAGAGTAGAGAAGGAGAGATGAGCAACAGACAGCATGGATTTATTGCTCTTTTCTCCTGAGGGTGGAAGTCATGTGGCCAGCTGCGGTGTGTTGTTGTGATCCAGGACTGTGAGTTAAAACAAATCCTTTCTCCCCTAATTTGCTTTAGTTGAAGTGTTTTATCACAGCCACACTGGGAAAAAAACAAAAAACAAAAACAGTCACTTATCATTAATGTAGAAGAAACTACAGAAGGAAAGAAATAAACAGGAAACTTAAAAAAAGAATCACTAAAATGGTGGCACATGAGGAATTGGGTAGCCTAGTTTATCGGTAGATAGGCACTCCAAAATAAATGCCTATCTCCTGGTTATCAAGAGTTTCAGTATAGGCATTTGCTGTGCATTATGGGTCCAGGACCACCTACCCCAAAGTCACAGGATGATGATCAGTGTTTCAATTGGATCTATGGTCTCACCTGAGTCTGGGTTGGCAAAGATGTGCTTTCACATGCAGCAGTTACTGGCCACCACAACTACTAAGAGTATTTTGTCACAAGATTAACATCTTCTTGGTTTTTTCACACTATAAACAATTGTAATCGGTGGGATCTGTAGTCCTTTCTATCTAGTAGGACCAAAACTTGTTTAAGATACCAAAAGGAAATGTGTTCTAGCAAGATGGAAATCAACCCACTCTGAGATGTTATTATCAACATACATCTAAGAGCAGGAATTTCTCTTATTTTTGCTTCATTCTGTTGCTTAGATCACAGGACATGCTGTGTAAAATAGGGAGGCTGTTCCATACACAAGAGTAATGAGGGCTGGAGAGCAGATGGGTCATTAAAGGTTAGCTCTCATCCAATATGTAAAGAGTATTCAGGTGTCAATACACAAGGCATTAGTCCATAGTGTGTGTCCAACATGTCTACATCTCCCCTCTCTCTGAGAAGAGTGAGGTATTAGAAATTGTATCTTTTGGCATAAAACGTGATAGGGACGTGCTCCACTGCTGAGCAATATCCACAGTTCTTTTTATTTTGAGAAAAGGTTTCATTAAGTTTTCAAGTCACCTGTATTTTATTCAGTGTAGTATCTCAGACATTTAAATCAGTCCTAACTTTTTTAGAGAAAGTACTTAAAATGAAAGTGAAGCACTGTGACCCTCACTCACTCCTTCATTGGCTATTGCCAATGTAGTATCTTCATTCTTTTGGTTGTTTTAAAAGAATATGTATGTGGCTTTAATCTGTCTCTTATGACTCATCTTTAAAGTTTAGTAGAAACAGCTTAGTTCATATTTTTTTAATTCAGGTCTTTTACTTTAGTAAAGTCACAATACCTCTCTGTGTCACAGTTGACAACATTAGAATCCTAAGTAGCACCACATGATAAAAATTATGCCAAAAGCAACCCTAAGGAATGTATTACATGAAGGAATAATCTTGTTCTTAAAACAGCTTCATGAGCTAAGTTTTCACTCAAATACTTGAAAGGCTACAGAGTAAAACCATAATTTTCTTCAGCGAACTCTCTGTATGTCAGGTGAAATTTTATTATTCTACTGTGCCAGAGGTGTAATTTATGTCAAGTACTTGACAGATATTTAAATTGCACAACTTGAAGAATTTTGACATATGTGTTCTCTATGAAACCATCACCACAATGGAGATATCAAACATTTCCCTTTCCACTGAATGATTCTTTATGGCACTGTGCATTTCATCTCTTTCAACCTCATCTGAGTGAATGCTGCCTGTAATATTAACTGGATTGCTTTTTCTAGAATTAAAAATAATACTTATTTTTAGTGTGTGTGTGTGTGTGTGTGTGCGCACATGCACGCACAGGTACCCATGGATCACTTGATTATGGAGTACAAGTGTTTGTTTGTCATCACATGAGTGCTGAGTACTGAACCTAGGTCTTCTACTGGAACAGTCAGGTGTTTTTAGCCTCTGAGACATCTTTCCAGCTTTTTTTAATAGTTTTTTTTATTTTAAATAGATGATAAATTTTGTCTATGGCTCTTCTTTTTTCATACAATTGATAAAACCATGGAATTATTTTGTCTTTTTAGAATGATATTTCAGTGCTACTATTATGGTAATAAATATCATCATTCAAAATACAGCTAAATTCTATGTTTTAAATATTTTCAGAATTTGCATGTGTCTTCGTGGATATGGTGATCTTTGGATTTCAAGTTTTCATTTTCCTGTCAGCTTTTGCTATGAAGCTAGTTTGGTAAACTAAAAGAAGAGATATCCCCTTGTTCCCTGCTAGTTTGCTAAACTAAAACAAGAGATATCCCCTTGTTCACTGTTTACTCCAAGATATCATGTAGGATTTGTGTGAGTATTGCAAATATTTGTATAATTTTCCATGAAACATAGGTCTATACAATATCTGGTATTGAGTTTTCAAGAGATTCAATTTCCTTTATATTTGCAGGACTGTCCAAATGATTTACTTTATTATGAATACACTGTAAACCACACGTTTTTCACTTCATCAGAGTTGCCTCCAGTCATGGGTGAAGATTGGTGTGAATATTCTTTGCTCATCATATTTTCAGAGTTTGTAGTACTGACCTTAGTTTTGCTGCTGATATTCCTCTTTATCTTTTCTTCCCTGTTGTTTGTCATTCTTGTTTGCTAGTTTTTGCTAGTTTTTACAATGCCACTAACACTTCATGATTATTTTCTATCATTTTTTGATCTAGATTTCATTGATTTCTGCCATGGTCTTTATTGTTTTATTTCTCTTTCTTCTTGGGGGTTATTTTCCTTGAGGTGGCATCTTAGATTATTGACTTTAGCCTTTTCCTCTTTGCTAAAAGTCCATAGTATGTGTTATATACTTTCATCTTGTGTTGCTTTAACACTGCTTCACCAATATCGCTGTGTTAAATTTTCATTTTCATTAAGTCCAAAGAAAATGTTAATTTCCCTTGAGTGTTCTTTGATCCACAGGTTATTTAGAAGTATACTGTTTCCAGCTGTTTAGAGACTCTCCTGTTATTTTTGTGCTATTGATTTCCGGTTTGATCCAATTTCATAATTTCAATGGATTTAAACCAAGGAAAGAACCAACCTTGTTTTCAGTGCTCACCCGAGAAGAGGCTCGATCCCATTGTTTATGCTAGGGCATTCTAAAAGTTCAGTTACACGGTGTGCAAAGTGCTGTTCAGAGTTCTACTACAGTTTTACTAATTTGCTGTCCCATACTATCAGTAGTTATAACATAAATGGTAGGACTTGGATTCCAGTTGATGTTTTTAATTGCTTTTTAATGTTCAGTGATATTCTGCTTTATTATTTTTTCATAATATCCTTGATTCATACTCAAATAGGATTGGTTTCTTGATATATTAAGCTTTTACTTTATACACACTCATGCATATTTTTTACATGATATTAGACAGATATAGAGTTGTTGTCTTTAGGTTTTAAAGTCTCATTACAAGGTTGCTTTTATCAGGTTATTTATAGGAATATTTATTGTTTGCAATCACTAATATTTAAAGGATAAATAAAAACTGCTTGCATATTAATAACACAAAAGGGAAAGTGATATCCATCAGAAGAAAGGAAAACTAAGAATGTTTTCTTTGACTACTAGGATATTGAGATCCCCAGCCTTTCTGCCTTCTTCCTCCCCAAAGAGTACTCTCAAATTGATTTTATATATAATGTGCAAATGTTTAATATTCTATTTGGTAGTAAGAATGAAATAAAAAATAAAACCTGTGCTGATTTGAAAGAAAGTGGTCTCTATAAGGAGGGGCGCTATTAGGAGGTGTAGCCTTGTTGGAGAAGGTGTGGTCTTGGAGGAAGTCTACCACTGTGGAGGTGGACTGTGAAGTCTCATATTCTCTCAAGAGAACTTCCAGTGTCTCATAGTACTTCCTGTTGCCTGAGAGTCAAGAGGACACTTGACTACTTCTCCAGCACCATGTCTGCCTGCATGCCATGTCATACCATTATGAAAATGGTCTAAAGCTCTGAAAATGCAAGCCTCCCAAATTAAATTTTTTTTCTATTGTAAGAGCTGCCATGGTCATGGTGTCTCTTCATAACAATAGAAACTCTAACCAATATATAAACCCAATAGTAGTAGCAACTTTTGTTGTTTTTTATTGGTGTGCTAGTGTTTCTGTTGCTATCAAGGAACACCATGACCACAGAAACTCATATAAAGGAAAGCATAAGAAGAAAACTAGGATTATCTCATAGTTTCAGAGTCTTAGTCTCTTATCATTGTAGAAGGACATGACAGTGTGTAGGAAGACAGAGTACTAGAGAAGGAGCTGCAAGTTCTATATTTTGATCCCTAGACAATAGGAAGTGAACTGTGAACATAGGAATTTCACACTGGGCATAAGTTAAGCATAGGAGGCCTCAAATCCCAGCCCACAGTGACACACTTCTTCCAACGCCACACTTACTAGAATGAAGTCACACCTCCTAATAGTGTCACTCCCTATAGAAGCCATTTTCTCTCATACAACCACAATGGGGTAAAAAAGTTTTCAAAGAAAACATTCAGGTTCAAAGTACTTAGCTATTTGGGAAAATTCAAATGAAAATGACAAGTTCAAATAAACTATTACATAACAGTGAAGTTTCATGATATGTGTATTTAACAGCTGTCACACATGTGAACAAAGTCAATGTGTGAACACCAGTTACTATTAGAATTACTCCCATGACCCAAGAAGGCTGCTGGATATAATTAACAGAAAATGAAATGAACAGTGTCAGTATCTGATGGTCATTAAATACTACTTATGTTTAATTCCTACTAGAGGTCACAGGGATTTTGTTCAATTTTCCTTCACCTCCAGACATGTTCTGCACAGTGAGGACCTTCTCAAAAAATAAAGAAACAAAATACATAGTGTGAACTATTTCCTGACTTTTGGTGAATGGATGGATAATCTTTTTAAACTTATTCTTTTAACAGTATTCTTTTAAAATAATGCTTAGTTTCATAAAATCATTTTATTATAATTTATTTTTATTTAAATTAATTTAGAGATTTCACATGAGTTCTTCACAATGTTGTAGCCTCCCTCCAATGATCCTATCCCTCCCCACTTCCTCTCACATGCATGACCTTTTTTTCTTTAATTTTATATTTTTATCACTTCTGGTGCTACAAAATAGTATCATTTTTATCTCAGGGTAACCTATGACTGGTTAATTGGACTTAAGGACTGCTCAATAAGACAGAATGATGCCTAGAACTGAAAACTCAGCTGACTACCAGTGACTGGAGAGCATGAACCCACAAGGAGAAACTAATTCTTTTACTTTCCTAAACCAATATAATTTCCAAGTATATTCTAAATACTTATACTTATATCCACAGACAATGTAGCTCTCAGCACTCATCAAAGAAGCTTCTCTTTACAGTAGATGAAGGCCACTACAGAGCACCACACTGGTCAAAATGTGGAGGAAAGTGACCAGGGGGTAACCAACCTAAAATGATATATCTACAGCACAATCCCTCTCTACCATGCTCATGGAATATAATGGAAGACGGGATGTAATACTAAAAGAACAGGAGAATCAAATATGCGCTGTTGGATAGTGTCATCTGTTGTTACCTTTCAAAATAAAGGGTGGTGAAAGATAATTCATTGATCAAAGGTGATTTTAAAAAATATAATTGATACACATAAATAATAAGTGGAATTAAACATGTGAAGCCAGAGAAAGACAAAACATGAATAGCTAATATATTCACAAATATGATTTTAATTATAAGTTTTTGTATTAAAATTAGCAATTATTAAATGAAGAGGAATTTTCATAATATTAATTTAGAAATAAAATTCTGGGGTTAATTATTTACCACAAAAATGTAACATAGACAAATATTACTATAAAATGTATTACATTCCTCAACTTGTCTTCTATTAAAAAGACATCCAAATTTTCATTTCAAAATAACTACAGTTAGATTATTGTATATTAATTACATACAATGTTACTTAGAATAGAAACTGTAGATATGAAGGGCTCAAGGCAAACAAACATTCATAAAGGCTAAAAGACTATTAATCCTTATGAAAATGCAAATTAAACTAACAATCCAATTTCCCTGCACATTTGTTATAATGGCTACTTATCATTAAAATGTATAAAATATTGACCACAGTAATTACTGAGAATAATGTAAAGATCCATAGAAATGTTTGTACTGGGTTCTTTATTTTTTTATTATTTATTTTTTCAGAGCATGTGTTTTTGGTTCAGCACAGTGAGAGATGGAAGGGATGGACTTAGAAATACGCCAGATTCTTCATCAGAAACTCTGCTGTATTGAGCTCAAGAGCTGATGTCCATAAGTGAGAAGTTGATTAATAGTCTGGACTTCTAATACTCAGTGTCACAGTTTGAAATATTGGACAAGACTCATGATTTAATAGTCAGTTGCAAACATGGGTTCTTATTTATAAGACTCTAGGGCCCCAAGGAGATGAGACCTTGATGATGGTAATGGGTCACAGGGAGCTGTCTTTCCAGGTCATACATGTCATTGATTCTGTTTTGTCCCCTCTGTCTTCTGATCCATTGTGATGTCAAGACCCATACTATATGCTCCCACCACTATGGACTGAGACACTTCATCATGCCTTGCTTGCTATTTTGTACTAAAATCCCAAAGCCATGGGCCAAAGTAAAGGCTTCCTCACTTAAGTCTCTTCTGTTAGTCATTTTGTCACAGTAGTAATCAAGAAAGGAGGGTAAGCTACAGAAAGCCCTTTCTCCCCATTTCTATTTCACAGTACTGTGTAGAACAGAGACTTCTATCATATTCAATAAGCTCTGTCCCTGTTCACAAACAGTGGGCTTCCAGTTCTCTCCTCACATGAAACAAGTCACGTGTGGCACCATTTTGAATCTTTGGGAAGAAAATGCAGACAGTAGCTGTATATACTGGAATATTTTTAAAAAATGCCTGAAGTCTAATTTACTGTATTGAGAAAATTCATCTTCCTTTCATTATTAACTTTTTATTTTATTATAGGAATGGAAATGTTTCTCAAAGTTTAATGAATGAAGGTTTCTTTCATGGGTGCAGAGATCTGAAAAGTAAAACAAATTTGGTGAGAATAATAAAATTAATAGTGTTTTCAAAATAGTGAGTTCGAGTTTTTGATATTAGCCATTCTCATAGCTGTAATATGGAATGTCAGTGTCATTTTTATTTGCATTTCCCTAATGACTAAGACTGCTGAACATTTCTTTAAGTGATTCTCAGCCATTTGAGATTCATCTGTTGAGTATTCTCTGTTTAGATCTGTACTCTATTTTTTAATTGGTTTATTTGGTCTTTGATGTCTAGTTTCTTGTGTTCTTTAAATATTTTGGTTATTAGCCCTCTGTCAGATGTGGGTTTGGTGAAGATATTTCCTATTCTGAGGGCTGCCATTTCATTCTTTTGATAGTGTCCTTTGCCTTACAGAGTTTTTCAATTTCAGGAGGTCCCATTTATTAATTGTTGATCTCAGTGCCTGTGTTATCGGTGTTCTGTTCAGGAAGTTGTCTTCTATGTCAATGTTCACGGCTGTTCCCCCCCATTCTCTTTTACCAGGTTTGCTGTATCTGGTTTTATGTTGTCTTTGATCTACTTGGTCTTGAGGGTTTTTTTGCAGGATAATAGATGTGGATCTATTTGCATTCTATGTGGCAACATCGAGTTAGACTAGCACCATTTGTTGAAGGTGCTTTCTGTTTTCCATTGCATAATTTTGGCTTCTTTGACAAAAATCAACTGTCCATATGGGTGTGGATTTGCTTCTGGATCTTTGATTCAATTATATGTAGAACAACCTGTCTGTTTTTATGCCAATACCATGTGGTTATTGCTATAGCTCTGTAGTAGACCTTGAGATCATAGAGGGTGATACCTCTAGAAGTTCTTTTATTGTACAGGATTGTTTTACATATCCTGGAGTTTATTTGTTTGTTTCATATAAAGTTGAGTATTGTTCTTTCAAGGTCTTTAATAATTGTGGTGGAATTTTGATGGTGATTACATTGAATCTGTAGATTGTATCTTATGCTTGAGAGGATTTGAAACAAGGAGAGTACTCATTTACTGCTGGTGGAAACACAAACTTGTTCAGCCAGTTTTGAAATCAATATCGCAGTTCTTCAGGAAACTGGGAATTGATCTACCTCAAAACCCAGCTATACATTTCCTGGGCATATACCCAAAGGCCACTCTACCATACCAAAAGGACGCTTGCATAATTATGTTCATAGCAGCTTTTTACTCACAATTGACAGAACCTGGAAACAACCTAGATGTCCCTCGAAGAAAGAATTAACAAAGAAAATGTGACACACTCACAACAATACTCAGCTGTTGATTTAACTAGGAAAAAAATCATCCTGACTGATGTAACCCAAACCCAGAAAGACAAACATGGTGTGTACTCACTCATAAGTGAATATTAGCTATAAAGTAAAGGAGAAAGATGCTACAACTCACAGACACATAGAAGCTAAATAACAAGGAGAGCTTAAAGAGGGATGCATGAATGTCACTGTGAGTGGAAATAGGATGGACATTGCCAGTGGGAGGGGAGGGGCCTGAAAGAAAGATGGAAAGAGGAGGGATCAGGTATGGGGAGGATGGAAGGAGAAAGTCCTAAGAGAGACAACTGGAATCTGAGGGCATCTCTGAGATGACCTGGAAACCTGGAGCAACCACAAAACTCCAAGGAATCTATGAGTGTGACCCAAAGACTCCTAGCAAAAGGAGAGAAGGCACCTGAGCAGGCAATCTCCTGTAACCAGGCAAGACTTTCAGGGGAGGGACTGGGACTCAAACCAAACTACAAACCTTTTGACCTACAATTTGTCCTGTCTACAAGTTGTCCAAGGGTAAAGATGGCGCAATAATTGTGGGAGTGACCAACTAATACCTGGAAACAGATAGAGACCCATAACCTGAGATGGAACTTACCCCTGATGTCCAAGACCCAGAGGCAAGATACCCAGGAGACCCAGGATAGAACCACAATTGAATGGCAAAAAAGTCATAATACTAAAGTCAATGAAATTATTCCTAATGATATTCTTCTATACTCATAGATTAATACCTAGTTCAACTGTCATCAGAGAGACCTCATCCAGAAACTGACAAAAACAGATGCAGAAACCCACAGCCCCAAACTAGACTGAGCTCAGTGAATCTTGTGGAAAAGGAAGAAAGTATTGTAGGACCCAGTGGTGTCAAGGACACCACAAGAAAACCCACAGAACCAACTGACTAGGCTCATAAAGCCTCACAGAGACTGAACTGAAAACGAGGAACCTTGCATGGGGCTTTCCGAGGCCTTCTGCATATATATTACAGTTGTGTAACTTTGTCTATGTGAGAGACTCCTAACAGTGAGAGCAGGGATCATCTCTGAATCTGTTGCCTACTTTTAGGACCAATTCTTCCTACAGGATTGCCTCAACCAGGTTCAAGGTGCCTAGTCTCACTGCAACATGATATACCATGGCTGGCTGATACCTTGGGAGGCCTGGCTGTATCTGAAGAGAAACAGAGACAGAGGAGTATACGGGGTGAGGGTTTGGATAGAGGGTGTGGGGGAGGAACTGGGAAGAGTGGAGGAAGAAGAAACTTTGATTGGGATGTAAAACAAACAAAATAAACAACATTAAAGAGACTAGTGAGTTTTAGATGTTCATGATAAACATGAAAGCAGGATGGGGGTACTGGGATTTGAACAATACCCACTACCTCAATACTGGTAGGAAACACAGACTGGGTTATGGGAGCCAGCAGTCACATTCGGAAACAAGTGAAAACACTTATGATCCAAGACAGAAGAGCATGGGGAAAAGCAACAGGAAAAGAGATTTTGAAATGATTTTCAGCAAGAATGAGACAACACAGAATGTAGGTATACACGCAAAGCAAATAGCTAACTTACCTCTGTCTCCAAAGATGGTGAACACTGCACTGGTACATTGCTACAATCAGGCTTGTGAGACTTTTAACTGAAGACATGTTTTAAAATGCTTGTGAACATTGCTAAAGGGGAGGAAATATAATAAGGGCAGAGGGTCTGGAAGTTTGTTGTGAGACTATATCTCTTAGTAATGTCAGAAGCTACATCCATAAAATGTCACAAATGTGTCCTCTAAGTTGTGAGCTGAACAAGGACAACAATAGACTTGTCAAAGCAGACAGGACAAAAACCATGAAGCCTCAACTATAAACAAATAACTATGGGTAACTAATTGACATCTTCATACTATGAGTCATTCTTAGTAACTTGTAAGGACAAAATGCCTTGAGCATAACCTGTCAGGCTTATGTTTGTGAGTTCACCACCTCATATGAATGATGATCTCATTTATTAATAAAAATGATCAGAACCTAAGAAATTATATTGACAATTGTGGAAATGCTTCTATTAAAATTGCTTTCAATTCATGTCAAGAGAATCTCCAAAACTCTGAAGACTACCCCTGCCAACATTAATAAGCATCAATAATTCTTAAACACTATTTTGTTATAGAGAGTACCATTTCCTACACTGGCTTTCTTTCACTACTGAAATTATTTGTGAAGCTTTTAATAAACAATGTTTGTGTCCTGAATATTATTTTATTCCTTTTCTTCCGGAAGGATTCTCTGGGTTTTACAGCATGTCTTCTAAAGTGAATGACAAGATAATTGTTTGATTAGCACATGGATGGTTAATGACTGGGAAAATGGGGTTGACATAAAGAAACTCATTAAAAGATATTGGATAGTGGGATCTAGAAAACAAATGAGTTAGAACAGCCAATTGGTGGTATCTAATTAACCTTAAAAATCACGAGGGAACAGAAAGTATTTTTTCTCTTAATTTTCCCAGACCATAAACTAAAAGAAACAACTTGCCTTTAAATCCATGAGGATGCTCCTCCCTTCTTTACTCGAATCGTAATAAGTTACAGTCTGTCCCAAATCTTGGTACTTAGAAGGCTTTTATGGCAAATGAGAAAATAGTAAAGTTAATGTCCCTTCACGTGAATTTCATTTGCATGACTTTCATCCTGAGTATGATAAACCCATTCAGCACAACTCAATCTTTATACAGAAATGATCTAAAATGCACTATTCCGTTGGTACAGTAATTGAACTTTCCCCTTCAGCTATGAGAAAAACCATCATATCTTTAGTAATGAAGGCTATTTAACAGGACTGAATTTCTGTATGAGGAATAACCTTAAACTCTCAGGGTTAATTTCTCATGAAATGTGTCCACGTTCCTTTCTCCTACTCATCATATAAGCCTTTTAATTCCAGTTCTTTATGTTTTCCCTTGACTGTCTCTAATGCTCTTGCCTTCCTGATGAAACATGTTATTTTCTGCCCTAAAGGACCAATTACTTCACTTCACAGTAGCTTCACTGGGCAATCACATCTTTTCTTTCAGTGTGTTTGCTATGCATTGTGTTCTAATATGTGTGTGGAGACTTCTTTCTTCACTTTTAAAAGAGTTGGTTTTGGGATTCTTCTCTTTGATCGTGTGGAAATACTTTCTTCTGAGCTTGCATAGCATACTGGGTATCTAAAGAGAAACATGGATTGTGGAAAAATCTAACAGTTGATAAAAGAATGCTAGTAGATGAAGTAACAACACCTAGAGCACCTATGTCATTTTTCAAAATGCTAAAAAAGAAATCTGATAATTTTATCAGCAAAACTGAATAACAAACACATTTCTTAGAGGCAGATAAATTCTTATCAATATTGGAACTCTCCTCAGGAATATTATTTATGGATACTTCAAATCCAAGTATAGTGTAAACTTAAAGTATAGAAAAAACAGTGTAATTTAGTGAATTTTCTATATTAAAATCTTCCATTGATAAACATACAGATTTCAACATAATATTGAAAATGCCTAATAACATGATTAAGATACCTGACTTTAGAGAGTCAAGCAAATTCAATTAAATGAACTTGAGTTCTTAATAATCTTATGCTATCATATTTTCTACAGTTTTTTATTACTGAAAAATAATTTCAAGGGATATGAAAATTGCTTTATTAAAAATGACAAATATTAGCAGTCCCTTTGTTCTAAATACTCAATAATGTCTTTAGAGCTGCACAAGCAAGGAAGAGGAAGAGTCACATATCCATTCAATACTAGGTTTGCATAGCAATGTGGATAAATTATTTTCAGAATATCGTTTAATACTTGGTTGGTTTGGGATTAAATTGCACACACACACACACACACTTTTCCTTTCTTGATATAATTTACTTACAGGAGGAAATATACTTATTTTACCTCACATTTCAGAGGTTTTCGTTAATGGCTGGTTGGTCTGGGTGTTTTGGTGCTTGAAGAACAGGGCACTGTGGTGGAAATACATTGTGGAAGAAAGTAGATGACCTTGTTGCATCCAGGAAACAAAAGTATAAAATTAAGCTCCAAAGCTGACTCATTCCTGCAAGGAGCCAGACTTTTCACCTGACTTCCACCTCTTTTTAAGACTTGTGTGAATGCTTGGTAATGTGAAAAATACAGCATGTTGTGTTATTTAGATGTATAATATGATGAGATTTCTTACTTTTGGAAACAAGACAAAAAGTATACTTAAAGTACTTTGTAATTAGAAAATGTGTATCTTGAAGAGATTGTTGAAGTTATAATTGGAAATTAATATTGCTGAATACCTTAAGGGTAATTTGGACTTTAGAATTTGCTTCAAGGCTACAGTTGGCCATTGGCCATACCAAACACATCTATAGCCACGTTTAAAAAGTGCTTGCTTTAACACTGTGCACCTATTTATAAACACAGAACTCTTTAATATGCGCCTTGATATCGCTGAGAGCCAACTTCCTTTAGGCTTCAGTAAAAATTAAGCTCTAAATGCAATTGTCCAAATATGAAAAGAACTGATTCAATCTTGACCTTTGAGCTAGGCTTGAAATTAATTTCATTTATTTATTTATTTATTTATTTAAAATTTCCACCTCCTCCCCTCCTCCCGTTTCCCTCCCACTCCTTCCCCTCCCCCTCCCCCTTGCTCTCCAGTCCGAAGAGAAGTCAGGGTGCCCGGCCTTGTGGGAAGTCCAAGCCCCCGCCCCATCCTAGGAAGGTGTGCATCCAAACAGACTAGACTCCCAAAAAGCCAGTACATGCAGNACATGCAGTAGAATCAAAATCCAGTGTCATTATCATTGGCTTCTCAGTCCGCCCCATTGTCAGCCACATTCAGAGAGTCCAGTTTGATCACATGCTCGTTCAGACCCAGTCCAGCTGGCCTTGGTGAGCTCCCATTAGATCAGTCCCGTCTCCGTGGTGGACGCATCCCTCTCGGTCCTGACTTCCTTGCTCATGTTCTCCCTCTTTCTGCTCTTCATCTGGGCTTTGGGAGCTCAGTCCAATGCTCCAATGTGTGTCTCTGTCTCTATCTCCATCTCTCGGCAGATGAAGATTATATGATGATATGCAAGATATTCATCAGTGTGTCTATGGGAGAAGGTTATTTTCTTACTGCTTGTTTAGAAGGGCCTGTGGTGAAAGCACATGGTCAGAAATAATATGATATGCTGTACTTTTGATGTCACACCATACATGCCATCTTCTCAGCATCCTTGTGGCAGGAATGAGATACTTTGCAGTATCAAGAAGAATATATATTTTCTGGAAAAAGCAATAATTAAAATGCAAATATTTAAATTGTTATTTTATTTCATGAATAGTTTAATATTTAATTTATGTTTAAAATAATTTTACCACTTCAAAACAGTCATGTGAGAAACAAAACAGAATCCCATTTTAAAAACTGCGGAGATGGGAAATACTTGATTGAAACCTATCTCTGGTTCTCAGTTGGAATGGCCCTGCTGATTGGCTTCAGTGGAGAAAGCTCAGCAGTAAGCACAGCATACTGGCTAATGTGTCTGTGAAAGCTGCTTCAGAATGTGACAGCTGGAAGCTAAGTGGAAAAAGCTAGAGAGCCCATGAAATAATCAGGTAGGCTCAACAACCTTGTCCCAAACACACCTGCTGCCAACAAGCTGAGATGCTTATACACTGTGAGGGAGGAAATAGAGGAGAAATTTTCCATTATTGCAGCATCTGCAAAGGGCTTCTGTCTGATCTTTGCAATGTTAATCTCGTCTCCACAGCATAGTTGTAACTCCCAACCTTCAGAGTCCTGATGAAAACAGTCAGGATATACCAACTTCTATTCAACAACTGATGATTCTGCTGATTTCTCAAAATAACTGTCCTCCATTTTATCAGGCTGTAAGACTGTTTAAAATATAGTGGTTTTGACACCTTTCCAAGGCTGTAAATTCTTATAATTCTCAGACAAACCCTTCTGGGTGGACTAAGCTTAAGATTACATTTTAATTTCCCCAATTCCTTGTGTAATAAAGCTAATACACAACATTTTTCATTTTTTACGTGTCCTGATGATATGTAATGTCACATAGCTTTCCTGAATAGAAAGTCTGTTTTATTTTAACATTATGAAGCTTATTCTGGAACTTCCATTGTAGGAATGAAAAGGTCATGGAAGCTATAAATTTCTAGAAAAGGTTCCGAACTGTAAGTTAGGATCCTCACAAATAGCAAAGCAGTCACATATAAAAGAAAGGAAAACCTAAAAGTGGTACAGTTGTGCAGATGTTATGCTCAGCAGGCATGGATGCATGTACTTTTTTTAATTTGCCAATAAAAACCTAGATAATGTTTTAAAATAATTTTTAAGTAAATGAACTCCCTTCAAATTTTTCTGCTACCTAAAATAATTTTCTTCATTTTCACAAATGTGTATATGCATGCATTCATATGTATGTTTCTTCTTTAAAACCACAAAGTATACTATTGTATTTTACTAACATATAAGAAGGATTCTTATGAAGGCTAAGAAAACCCTCATTGGCACTAAAATTTTATAAAACCCAGAAATGGATGTACTCACCTGTAAACCCAGATATTCAAAGGCTGGGATGGGGGAACTTGTTCCAGAAAATCAAACACAGAAACAACTGTAATAATAATAGCAAAATCTTCAATTCCTTAGCATATCCACTATTATTTTAAGTGTAACACAATAACTCTGTCAGTTATTGTTTTACATGGTCTTTATTTAGTCATTTACTTATTTTATTTGACAGCATGTATTTGTAAAATAGTACAAAAGTTATTAAAATACATCTGTACACATTGCATAATGACCCCATTGATCTAATTAGCACACATACACATTTATCAGTTTTATATATTGAAAGTAATTAAAATGTACCCTAAGTAATATTGAAGATTATAACACAGTCAGCCAACAAATTGGCTTAGTGGAGAAAAGCACTACTTATGCCAACCTGAAGACCTAATGTTCAATCCCCAGAACCCATGTAAAGATGAAAGGAGCAAACTCCCCAGAACTCATATACAGAAGGAACTCACCACAACAGGTTTGTTTGCAGACCTCCACATGTGTAACTTGGCACATATTCACATATGTACTAAGACCACACATGCAAATACACTGATCATATATTTTATGTATACAAATTTAAATTATATAAATTGAAACTTAAGGAATATAATGCTTTTAATAACTATGGTCATACTTGGACTAACATTTTTCTTTTCTTACTGTTTCTTTGGGGGAAAAGGTATAAGATTAAAACATTCTTAGTACTTTATGTTGCTTTTAAATAAGCTATTCCAAAATCTAGAACTTTTCCCACCATATAAGTTCTATTTTAAGAATTCAACATAAAGTCTATAGAATTTCATTGTTAGGAGATTGCAAAATTGTGTTCTGCATTTTTGTTAAAGAACAATAAATTGTTGTCTTCGTGTTTCAACAAATTAAGAATGTCTCAATTGGGCGTCTCCTTTTGCTTGTCTCTAACTAAATATAAAAGTTCCAAATGGATGTCCTCCACGATACACAATGTGATTTGTCTTCTTTTTAGTATTATTGTTGTTTGTTTGTTTGTTTTTCAAGGCAGGGTTTCTCTGTGTAGCACTGGCTTACCTGGAGCTAGTTCTGCAGAACCAGCTAAACTCAAACTCAGGCAGATCCACCTGCCTCTGCCTCTGCCTCTTGAGTGGTAGGATTAAAGGCATGTGCCCCATTACCCAGCTGTGATTAGTGTTCTTAAATGTAATCATATGCTACACACTGCACTCCTGCCACAAGCATTTTAAGAACAGGAAAATTATCTTCTCCATTATATTGAGGTCCTATGAGGGTAGACCTCTCTGTTCATGTCTTTGAAGGGATAATCAGGAATATTTTGAGGTGAGAAGGACTTGTTACCTAAAAAGGAATTTAAAGTAATGAGAAGAAATTAAGGAAGTTACTAGACTTCTAGATAAGCTATTTAGCACACTAACAAAGTAGTCTGATGTAGGTGGGTCTTCTATCTATGTGTTACTTTTATTGGTTAATAAAGAA